>WAAD01030577.1:22068-36816 GCA_013389945.1 Fregata magnificens
AACCAGGGCTGGAACCCTTTTGTTACACCCAGATTATTTCTGACATTCCAGGGTTTGGAAACATTCTCTACAAACAAATCTAAGAAAAAAATTATTTTGAGGGGGTCTTTGTTTATTACATTGACTACCTCTCTTGTTATTTTTTTCTGTGAAGTTTTTCCTCTGATTTGTTTTTTGGGTTGGGGTGGTGGTAATAAATTACATACATGAACAGTGAGTAGCCTTGGGTTACATGGTGTCTGACTAATATCCAACCATGTTTTGGGCTGCATTTTGAAATGGAGCCAACATTCCTCATAACTCTTCACTGCATGTATCAGCCTGATGGATAAAATGACTACTTAGAATTTACATAACGAAGGGTGGCTGCTGCTCTCAGCTCTCAAAGTGCCATCAAGAGATACGACATTCATCTGTCCCTTAAAAATTGAGAGACTTCTTTTGGTTTGGGATGCTTCATTCATTCCGTAGGACGGAAACACTGATGTGGTGGAAGGTGGGCTTTGCGACATGATATTACATCATTAGTATGCTGTTTCAGAAAGACTTAGAATATCTGGGGTGTTAAAGACAACTTTGTCATAAATACTGGTTTTTTTCTTCAGAACTTATTGTTCCATTAGGGAGAAGGATGTAACCTCGCAAAGGAGATGATGGCATACTTATTTGTATGTTAAGTGAGCTGCTTTGGAAATTCCAATTTCATCTTTAAATACTTTAGAATTAAACATTCATATCCTACACTAATTACTACATTAATCATCTTATATCAATATCATGTGTTAATTACTTTCAAGTTACTTATCTGATGCCATAATATTTTATAGAGTGTAAAAATGGAAATATTTAAACGTGGAGATTCAAAAAACCCCTGCGTATTTAGTGCAGCATTTAGAGTTATGGAAAAAAACATTTAAAATATTTTACTTCCATATACAGGTGTACATATATATACATACATACATGTATATGTATACGTATATGTATATGGATGGAGAAAAATAACAAAAGTCAATTAAATATTGGCATCACAAGTTTGGGAGATTTTTTTCTGGCACAGATTGTTTCATCAGAAGTAAGAAAGCGGAGAGGAAATGAAAAGAAAAAGGTCCAATTTGGGCATAAATCAAGAAAGTCCCTCTCAAGGGGGGCCACAGGCTCTGGCTCTAAGTACTTTTCAGAAGGACTGATTATAAGCCATACAACAGCTATGCTATATATGTCTACGTAATATTTTTCTGTGAGAGACAAAAGGGTTCACAAGAAACAATAATTTTTAACAACAAAAAATTTTAAAGATATGTGTGAAACACAAAAGTAGAAATAACAATAATAATAAATTTCATGTAGTTATCCCTAAAAGAAATATTAACATTGTGTAGCAACTGCAGAAAATGTAAGTCCTATAGAGTTATGGCTAGTCCATTAAAGTACATTTCCACAGTTTTATTCATGATTCTTGGAAATGAATTAGTTACTTCATTAGGGTTTTTTTATTCTTAAGTTTATTCTCCTTCTTTCCCTACATCATTTTCCTGTGATTTCCTTGTCTATTTCTAAAGAGTGGTTGGAAAATGCAGTCTATGCTATTTTTTTGTACTGCTTCTGCTGATTAAATGGTCACTATACTGCTCTCAAAAATAACTCCAGCGATGTAATGCTGTTATGGGGAACCACACTTTGACTGAAGGGGAGTAATTCAGACCCTGCATGTATTTTGTTACAGATTTTCATGAGAGGTAGCCAGAACATTAGTAAGTAAGAATGAATGGCTCTGATTTTATGAAGGAAGAGGAGCTGACAGCAATGCTATGGTCTGAGCAGTACAAGCCAACACTGAGACAACAGTAGGGCTTTCAGGCATGGTCAAACAACTTGGGAACACAGGTTACATTCAGTAAGTAGACTTGTGAGTCCAAATATCCTAGCATTTTCTGGAACTGTTCTCCAAATGCATCTCTGAAAAAATGTTCTGGTCCTTGGGCAAGCTGTGGAAACAGACATGTGCTGTGAGAATATGGAACATCATGAATTCTAATAATGCACCAAGCCAGGCAGATATAGGCAAAAATTATCTTAGTGCAATTTCAGTGGAAAGAAGACCCCTCTGGACTCAATTATTACTCCCTCTCAGGTGAGCTACCAACTGGAAAGATGCTGCAGGGAAAACCAATACACTCCTAAAAAAATGGTATGGGAAGTCAGCCTGATAGAACATGACTTAGGAAATAATAATTTTTATAGTATATTTTATATGAAGAACTGGAATGAGTTTTATCATATATACTGCACCTTATAAAGAAACCTGGATAAAAATATCCAGGAGTTTGGGTTCTTTCTTTTAAACATATCTACTGCAAACCAATTGTTTTCATTCCTCTTCCAGTTATGTGGATGATTTGGGAATTTAAATGCAATTACTCCATGATCTGGAAAAAAACTTTTTGAAGTGGAGTTCTCAAATCAGATGGCAGCCTCTGCATTCATAAGAATATGTGGTAAGAGAATGCGAAATCATTTTTGCCCAGGTCTTTCAAGGAATATAAGTTTTTTTATATCCTAGCTCTTAAATTAGTACAGCATGTAAGACCTCACCCAATATGTGTAGACAAGCAGTTGGTGTAACTAGATTGCCAGTCTACTGAAAGATTTTATAGTATCATCTGGAGTGCACTTACTCCTGCATATGAGCTGGCTTTGTTACAAAGAATCCAACAATGTCTATTTATCATCTTGTTACTATGAATAAATCAAACGTCACGTTAATTATTATCATAATTTTTAATATTGTAGCTATGAATGTCTATCTTCCCCATTCATTAGTTAGCACTTTCAATCATGGTGCATTAAAGAAAGCAAAATTACATATTTTGTCATAAGATTTGCCCTAATACGGTCTTTTCTTTTCTCAATATTCGTGTCTTTGTCCTCCCTAGTGAAACAGTGAATTCTAAATGGCCATCTGTCTAAACTGTTCTCCTTGTATAGGTAGAGCTGATTTATTTACAAGACACATCTTGGCAAGCGTTCTTAGATTTCACCTAGGGTTTCAGGAAAACTGGGAGATCTTTCATAATTCACAACCATCAAGTGAAAGTACTTTACATTGCTTTGTGTTGCCTGCACAGGGTATATAAAATATTTAGATGCTACAGTGGGGTTTGGAGACACAGTTTTGTCACATTGTTTTTGGCACTTTCTGTTACACATGGTCACAGCAGACAGTCAATACTTAATCCTCAAATCTGTATTTTGAGAAACAAGACCTGGAGACAGAGAAACCCAAAAGGAAGAAAAGAGTAAAGCAAAATATTATAATTTAAAAGACCAGTGAAATTAATAATGACTGATTTTTACAGATATCAAACCAACCAAGGAAAATATTTTTTTTTTCTTTTAAATTTATGTCTACTACTTTCTGCAATAGTAGAGACAGAATACCACAACATGTGACCATGGGGATGTGCATGGAATCAGGAATACTTGATGCAAGGTTAAACTCAAAGTGAAGACTAAGTGCCTGATAGGGAAATGAGCCTGATAGGGAAAAGAGAGAAAATTATATTAATAGTCGTCCAAAGACATAGAAGGTTAGTTTGCACAGATCGTTATGACATGATCTACTAGCCATAACCTGGGGACAACCATACAGAGCCCAAGGCTTATGGGGCATTAATGCAAAATGCAGTTTGGAGAGTCACTGAGTACTAAGGTGTGAGTTCCAGACCCAGGCTGTTGCTCCTATGGGAAAGGACACAAATTCAAAGGAATGAGATTACCCTCGGGAGCAGGAGGCAAGCTGAGAGCTCAAAAAGACATCTTGCTCCTTTGGGCAAGATGGTAATAATTGATGTCTCTAGGATGGGTTCTGCTGCTGTCACCAGATGATGCTTCAAACCATTCATTCTTGCCTGCCAGCATCAGTCAGTCTAGTGTATACGCAGAGAAAGCAGCTGCCCCTGGTAGTTTGCTGCCCTGGGTATTGCTTTGCCTAGTCAACCTAACCAAGACACACAGCATGGCCCCGGGAATGACCATTATATTGTACATTAAAGTTTAATATTTTCTGAGATGTCAGGAGGTTAAGAGTATGACACCAGGGACAGGGAAGTTGCAAATCTGAACATAAGTGGAACTTAAATAACCTCTGGAAACTGATGCACCAAGGAATTCCTTATGGCAGGAAGAAATTTAATCAGAGCATACAAATAGGCAAAGGGTTGTCTAATAGTGCTAAGACAGATAACAACGGCAACAGCCTTTAACTCAGGATCTAACTGGTAGGCTGAAAGTCAAATACAATTTTTTTGTGTGTTTTAATAACATGTGCTAGACCTATTGTTCCAGAATAATTTAGATAATAACCGTATTAATAGATCTTTTATCAAGATACTTAGTGATACAGAAAACTGTGTCTGAAGCAGACTTGAAATGAGTATCAGCTTCTTTAAGCAATAATCAACCCTTCAGAAATAGGTGGATGCGGTCTCAAATTTTAACTGTAGTGACAGAAATAACTAGTAATTAAAGAGTTCATTTTGTAGATAAAGTCAGTAGTGAAGGCTGAAAGGATAAACAATTTTTAATTAAATTTCCCAGAAGAGAAAAATAAGGTTTTTTAAGCTAAAATAGATTGAAGCCCAGATAGCCACTTCTAGCTAGAAAAACCTAAATTCAGATTGGTGCATTAGGGTAAAGTAAACTATATGATTAAAGAATCCTGAACTTTGATTGAATTCATTGAATGCATCTGAAATACCTCCACACAGGAAAAGGTACATTGGTTTCCGGTTCTCGCTTCAGTCTAGTATTTCACTCTGCTCTAGTATTAAAAGCCTTTAGCACAGTTATATTTAGAACAAGAATTTCTATTTAGCCTCTGGCATAATAGTTTATTCAGAATTACAGGTACAACAAGAAAGGAAGGAAAATATTTAGGGGTCTTTTTTCCCTTTGAAAAGGAAAATGTGCATGGAAAGGGAAAAAAGTAGACGAGCAGGGACAATATCTTTCACAACAGGGTTGATAATCAGCCTTCTTCAAATTTATTAGCACCAAAAAAAGCTAAGTTACTGAGAGATATATATTTGGTTTCCAAAAGAGTAATGCAAGCATACATTGATCTGAGTTATCCAATTGTATAAAATATAAATTACATGTTTATATAAAAGAAAATTTCACTCTGGGATTTAAACACTGTCTCAGTGTACAACACCTCAATACAGGTTATCAATTGGTTTTGCATTCTGATAAAGACCCAAGAATTCTTCCTGTTTAGCATCAAGGCAGGTGGCAATATTAAAGGTAAAGAGAAAAGGAAGAAAGAAAAAGACAAGAAAAAAAATCAATTTCAGTATTGCCTCAACTTGGGTTTGGGTGCTAAAGGGAAAAGGCATGCCAAGTCCAGATCTTTCCATGTGTGCGGCTGTAAGATAGACTGTAATGTCACTTGTGAACTGGATCCTGAGCTCTGAATCTCTAACGCTGTCAGGACAACTCTGAACAGAAAGAGAAAAACTTGGAACTCACCATAATAGAAAACAGAAAGAGGCATAATTTTACTTTTGTTTTTGTAGTCCCTTGTTTTACAAACCTTCTGGTATGAGTCCAGGAAGATTTCAAGGCAGGTGGCCAGCATTCAATGGGTGACTATAAAGGAAGTCTTTAAGTCAGTACATAGTCATCCATCCTTACAGGATGGCTATCTTAAAACTGTTTAGCTGTGCTATCTTTACCTTTACAGGAACACTCTTGCAGTCTCAGCGTCTCAAAATATCTTCTAAACAGGTTCTCAAAAAATCAGTGGGTACACTCGACAGAATGGTGAGAGGGGAATTAAATATTTGTAACACAGTGGCCTAAGCAGAAAAGAAATTTCCTGGGAGCCAGCATTAGTCAGGTAAACTCCTTTGTGTGAAGAGACTGAACCTGAATACTAATGGGGAATACTGGTCACTCAGAAATATCTATTTCAGAGAAGTAGCTTCAAATGTCTGCATATATGCTGATGATTGAGAACCCACTTGTTTGTCTGAAACAGTAACGTTCTTAGCATTATTCTTTCTAAAGAAATATCTCAGTACCACAAACTAAGCAAACATTATGTAGACCTTATAAAGAAAGCAATTCTTAAAAGACAGTATAGTACAGTGGTTGGTTTTTTTGGGGGGGAGGAGGGAGAATTAGCAAAAACTACACATAATCCACTCATTGGCTTATTTCACTACAGATTTTAAATGGCTTTGCATCTTCCTAAATTTAAAACAGAGTAAAATTGCAGCACTTTGTGCAATCATCTTCTATGTTTTGCACACATGCTGATTCAAATTCAACCTGATATTCAGCTGTAGCAAACTGATGCTAAATCCACTAACATTCCAGTAGTGATAATGGAGCTATGTCACACCTGATAAAGATCTTTGCAATATATTAATTAAATTCTCTATTGGCTGATGGAGGACAAGTACTTATACTTGACACTTAGATTTTTTTTTTCTTTTCTTTTTGCATGCCATTTAAGGAGGAAAAAATGGCTTAAATTCAGGTTCTCTTTAGTCTATTTTAACAGGAAGAAAGATTCCACCATAATATATAGATACTTTCAAACTGCTGGTACCAGGAGTCAAAGCATTCAGGAGACAGTGGTGACTGAAAATTATATTCCTAATCATATATTCCATTTTCATTTTTCCTTTTCCTTTGTGTCATGAATTGTAAAATATCAGCACTTATTTTGAGGTCGCACAAGTCAAGGCTAGCAGAGGAGTAGAGGCTTCCAGCAGGGACGATGGGTCAATCAGACACCTCTAGTCTCAGCGTGAAGTTTCTGCTGCAGCAAAGGTAAAGCAGCCTTGGCCTGGAATTTTCCCAACAAACTAATGTTTTTTATTGGAGTGACAGGTTATTATTTTTTTCTCTCATCTTTTACAAGAGAAAGCATAAGTAATTTTGTCTAATAAGGAACTGTTTAAGGTTCCACACTGGTAAAATGTCAGTACCATCTAAGCAAAACTACATATTACCTTTTTGTAATGAATGTTTTTTATTGAGTCATTTTTTCTGTTTCTTGAGCACTGTGCTAATATATTATATTTGCCCATTGCGAAGTCTGTTTAGGTGCATGTAATTTATTTTCTGTTATATACAGTTTAACGAGATGAATCAGAAGATGAAAATACATACTGGTATCTGCATTTGGCATAGAATTAGTAATAAAGTAGAGCAGGTTAATCACAATCTATGAGAAGCAAATCTCTTAGCTCTAGGTATTTTTCCAGAGGCATACAAATTTTTGAGTCCTCTGTAAAAATGCTGCTATAACACCATTCCTCCTCAAAACTTACCTTTGGTGTAAAGCAGAATCACAGAATCATAGAATGGTTGAGGTTGAAAGAGACCTCTGGACATCCAACCCCCCTGCTCAAGCAGGACCACCTGGAGTTGCTTGCCCAGGACTGTGTCCAGATAATTTCTGAATATCTCCAATGATGGAGACTCCACAATCTGTCTGGGCAACATGTGCCAGTGCTCAGTCACCTTCATAGTTCTCAGATGTTCAGAGGGAACCTCCTGTGTTTCAGTTTGTGTCCATTGCCTTTTGTCCTGTCACTCGGTCCCACTGAAAAGAGTCTGGCTCCATCCTCTTTGCACCCTCCCTTTAGGCATCTGTGCACATTGATAAGATCCTCCCCCAAACCTCTTCTCCAGGCTAGACAGTCCTAGCTCTCTCAGCCTTTCTTCATAGGAGGAATGTTCCAGACCCTGATTCATCATTGTGACCCTTCATTGGACTCTCTCCAGTATGTCCATGTCTCTCTTATACTGAGGAGCCACACAGTACTCCAATTATGATCTCATCAGTGCTGAGTAGAGGGGAAGGACCACGTCCCTCCACCCGCAGGCAATACTTTGCCTAATGGCACCCAGGATACCATTATGTGGTGGTTTGACCCCGGCTGGACACCAGGTGCCACCAAGCTGCTCTATCACTTCCCTCCTCAGCAGGTCAGGGGGAGAAAATAAGATGGAAAAAAACCTCGTGGATCAAGACAAAAGCAGTTTAATAAAAACAAAGACCACGTGTGGAAACAAAAGGAAAACAAAGATCCCACTCCCCACTTCTCACCAGCAGCGACGCCCAGCCACCTCCCGGGAAGCAGGGCCCCAGCACATGCAGCAGCTACTTCCCAAGACAAACGTTGCAAACAACAAATGCCCCCCCCCCCCCGCCTTTCTCCCAACTTTTATCCCTGAGCAGACGTCACATGGTATGGAACAGCCCTGGTCAGCCTGGGTCAGCTGTCCTGGCCACCCTCCTCCCAAGATCCCACCCACCCCCAGCCCACGGAGGGGTGGGGGGGGAATGTTGGAGTGACAGCCTCAACACTCTGCAAGCACCACCCGGCAACAGCCAAAACACTGGTGTCGCCTCCAGCCACCAACACAAAGCACAGCAGGCTGCCACAGGGAAAACCAGCTCCACGTCAGCCAGACCCAGTACACATTAGCTTTTTTTTTCCAGCAAGGGAACATTGCTGGCTCATGTTCAGGCTGATGTCCACCAGTACCCACAGGTCTTTTTCTGCCAAGCTGCTTTCCAGCTGGTCAGCCTGCAGCATATATTAGTGCATGGGTTTGTTCCTCACCATTGTGCAGGACTTTGGACTTCCCCTTGTTGAACTGCATGAAGTTCCTGTCAGCCCATTTCACCAGCCTGTTGAGGTCTCTCTGGATGGCAGCATGACCTTCTGGTGTATCAGCCACTCCTCCCAGGTTTGTGTCACTTGCTGAGGCTACACTCTGCCCCATTGTCTAGATCATTAATGAAGAGGTTGAACAGGATTGGACCCAGTATTGACCTCTGGGGTACACTGCTAGTTACTGGCCTCTGACAAGAATTTGTGCCACTGATCACCACCCTCTGGGCCCCGCCATTCAGTTGGTTTTCAAGCCACCTCACATCCAGCCCATACATCAACAGCTTCTCTATGAGGATCTTATGGGAGACAGTGTCAAAGGCCTTCCTGAAGTCCAGGTAGACAATATCCAATATTCTCCCTTCATCTACCAGGCCAGTAGAAAATTATCAAGTTTATTATAGTAGAAAGCTATCACGTTAGTCCTGATCAGGATGGTCTCCCCTTGGAGAAGCCATGCTGACTACTTCTGATGATGTTCTTGTCCTTCATGTGCCTGGAAATGGTTTCCAGCTGCTCCATCACCTTCCCAGGGACTGAAGTGAGGTTGACTGGCCTGTAGTTCCATGGGTCCTCCTTCTTGCTCTTCTTGAAGATAGGAGTGATATTTGCTCTCTTCCAATGCCCAGAAACCTCTCCCAGTCATCATGACCATTCAAAGATAATTGAGAGTGACCTCACAGTGACAACAGTCAGCTCCCTTGGCACTTGTGAGTGTGTCCTATTGGGACCCATGGGCTTATGTATGTCCAGTTTTTAAGGTGTTCTCTAACCTGATCCTCTTCCACCAAGGGTTTACTTTTCCTTGCTCCAGACCTTCCTCCTGGTCTCCACGGGTTGGGATTCCTGAAGGCAGGTCTTGCTAGCAAAGTCTGAGGCAAAGAAGGCATTTAGGACCTCAGCTTTTTCCATGTCCTGTGTCATCAGGGTTCCTGCTCCATTCAGCAGCAGGCCACATTTTCCCTAGTCTTCCTCTTGTCACCTTTGTATTTATAGAAGCCCTTCCAGATATGTTTGCCTTTGACATCCCTTGCAAACTCAATTCCATTTGGGCTTTAGCTTTTCCTAGCTTTGTCCTTGAGTGCTCAGAAAATGATTCTGTATTCCTTTCAGGTTACCCATCCTTGCTTCCACCCTATGTATGCTTCCTTTTTATCTCTGAGTTTGGCTAGGAGCTCCTTGTTCATTCATGCAGTCTCCCAGCATTTTTGCCTGACTTCATATTTGTTGAGATGGAACTCTTTCGAGCTTGGCGGAGGTGATCTTTGAACACTAACCAGCTTTCTTGGGCCCCTTTTTCGTCCAGGGCCTTATTCCATGGGCCTCTTCCAAGCAGAGCTTTGAAGAGGCCGAAGTCTGCTCTCCTGAAGTCCAGGGTTGAGAGTCTGCTTTTTACCCTGCTCTCAGGATCCTGAACTCGAGCATCTCATGGTCACTGCAGCTAAGTCTGCCTTTGATCTTCACATCCCCAACGAGCATCTCCTTGTTGGTGAGCACAAGGTCGAGCAGAGCACCTCTGTTGGCTCCTCTGTCACTTGGAGGATGAAGTTATTATCGATGCACTCTAGGAACCTTCTGGATTGCTTATGTCTTGCTGCGTTGTTTCTCCAGCAGATATCAGGGTGGTTGAAGTCCCCACGATGACCAGGGCTTGTGAAAGTGAGGCTGCTCCTATCTGTCTGTAGAGGGCCTGATCCACTTGTTCTTCCCTGCTCAGGTGGCCAATAGCAGACACCCACTTTAATGTCACCTTTACATGTCTTTTTTTTAATTCTAACACATAAGCTCTCATTTGGTTCCTCATCCATTCCCAGGCAGAGGTCCACGTACTCCAGGTGCTCTGTCACACAAAGGACAACTCCCCCCCCCCCCTTTTCCCTCCCTCTAGTTCCTAAAGAGTTTGTATCCCTCCTTTGCAACACTCCAGGCATGGGAGCCACCCCACCACATCTCCGTGTTCCCAACAAGACCATAGCCCTGCACACAGATCTCTAACTCATCATGTTTATTCTCCATACTGCCTGCATTAGTATACAGGCACTTCAGAGAGGCATGCACGAATGCATGCATAAGTTGCATATAGTGAAATTTAACAAGAGCACAGTGAATGTGTAGATAACACGGGATAGAATTGCAACTAGCTCAGAAGTGTGCACCTCCCACTTCACAATGTCTCAACAGCTATGTCCTTGCTTTATATGCTTGTTGTATCCACTTGTTACACCCGCTCTTTAAGAATGTAATCTCTTTGAGGAAAAGAATTCCATTTCTATACATTTGTCAAGGTCTGTTGGTCTCTAGGCACCACTACATTACAACTGTTCAATAATAGAAACAGTGAATACAAAATTTAAAAACTATTATAAATGTAATCTATTCATTAGAATGTAATCTACTAATTAAAATGTAATTTAAACCTGATTCTAGACCTTTACCTGACACTCCCTGTCCTATTTGTCACTTAAGTATTGCAGAGAGGGTGAGAATTTTCCCCAGCAGCTGAACAATGAGACCAAGCCAGGAATGAGACCAGCCATTCTGCAAACAATGGAGCTATGGCCAACTCAGAATGGTAAGATATAATTTCAGTGGGTTCACTTGTCCTGAGACTACACCAGGATGGTAGAGGAACATGGTGACCCAAAGTGAAAAGCATGAGGCACCAAATTTGATTCTGAAAACATGACTTCAAACTTTGAAGAAAACTTTCTTTTTTCCTCAAGAAAGAGCTTACAGGAATGTCTGGAAAGATATAGAAAGTGCAGCTGGTCTCTAAGCCATCACAAGCTCTGAATTGTTTCCAGGCTTGCTGGTTTTATAGCTGATGCTTTTGTAATGCTGTTTTAAAATAAATGGTAAAGAAAGTGGACCTGAACAATTCATTGAGTACCTGAGGAATTCACTAAGGACCTGACTTAACTCCTACTCCACTGAGAAGCAAATCTCTTAACCTCAGGAATATATGCCACAAATACAAATCAAGTGATTCAACAGATACCGAATATGCAGGCTTGTTTCCCATTCTTTCCTTTTCTGGGACTTCAGTATTTTCTACCATCACTAAAATCCTCACATGGTAGAATTAGTTATTAGCCAGATTACAAGACAGTACTAAAAACGACAAAAAGCTTAGTAAAGAAAAAGAACATACTCATTAATTGCTTGTCAGTCATTTGAAACATAATGTCAATTATAACAGTCTTGTATATCAACTAAAGATGTCATTGTCTGCTTGATGAGACAAAGGGAAGGGTCTTAATGATGTGCCACCCTTTTCACAGATGCCGTGTATGAACATTCCAGTTCTTTGTCTTTTCTCCAACCTGCAGAATACAGTATTACACTGTTGAGAATAATTCTTACACCAACCTACCAAATCCTAATTAAATGAGAACAGGATTTAGCTGTCAGAGGTGTTATGTGTTTACAAGGATATTTTGAAACAGTATAGAAAAGCATTTATCTGGGTTTACCTTCCCCCACTTACAGCTCTTGTAGTGTTCCATTTTATAGCCTCCTAGTCTCCTTCCAACAGCACCACTGACTTTTTCACAGGACAGCATCTGTGACTAGTTCACTATATGAGTTGCTCAGTAATAGTGGTTTGTATTACATATTTTAGGCTCTCCTGGCTGCATGAATTCCAGTTTAGGCATTTGATGGTAAATGTACATCAATAAATTCATCAGTTATATTATGGCAGAACATATTTTTCATCTTTTTTAAGGAAGAAAAAAGAAAGCCTACATTTCTTTCCTTCTTAAAAAAAAAGCCAGAGGGGTGTTAAGAAGTAGATTCTATACAAAAGGGAACACTCTATTTTTTTTATTGTCATTTCACTGATATATTTTACCACTTTTACTAGTCACCCGAGGATTGCGTTGTACACACATACCTCAATCTTGACTTACAACACTGGCTATTTCACATCTCCCTCTCATCTGCAGAGAGAACAGGTTTTGAAGAACACATGCAATTTTCTCCATGCCAGAAGTTAGTGCACCATCCTTGCTAGATCAAAATGCTCACTCCAGAAAATATATTCCAGGAGTTTATGCAAGAAAGGTGCTTTCATTCTTCAAACAAACCCCAAACTTTTTATATGACTCTTTATACTCAGAAAGAGTGTGTGATTCTGTAGAGACAGTTATATACATACATGGCTAAAAATACTGTTTAATTTTTTATAATGCATTTTAAAAGTATTTAGTCTTTGTGTATGGTGCTCTCTATGGCACTGGTGATCTCAAGGCAAGTATCAGAAAACATTTTCCATATATCATAACAACAGACCTAGAACAGATTTTCTCCCCACATACAGGCACATACACAAAAAACCCCAACCAACCACAAGAAAATGGAAATATAGCTGCTCTTCCTTTAAGTCAGGAATTGGTTAGGGGGAAATTGTGCAACATTTCTTCTACTCCTGGATAATGGATAAAATGAAGCATTCACTAATTTCAAGTGGAGACCTTTGAAATCTATCCTTTGAAAACTTTTTCACCTGAGGACCGCCAGACCCTATCCACATATAAACTAGGAAGAAAATATGTAACTAATTATAAACAATCATTTTTATTTTGTTACTACAAGGCTTGATTCAGATGCCTAAACATAGGTTTCCAACACCATTTACAATGCTCAGGAGTGTCCAAGAATATTTTAGAGTTACCTACCTGCTACCAGGCAGCTGATAAAAAATGCAAAAGACCTCTGGGAAACCCATCTCTTCAGATTGGTATCTGGCAAGAGGGATGCAGGGGGACATCTGGTATGGTATGAGACTTCTCTCTACAGGCAATCAACTGTTTTCCTCTCATGTCGTTAAGAAATAGTAGATGATATGATGAAACAACTTTTCATGAACATTTAATTTATATTATGTATGATTTTTTACAATGCCATTTTGCTTAAGTATGTCTAGGATGAAATTAGACAAAATAAGGGCACTAATAATGATATGAGTGATCAGACTTATTTAATTAATAAATTTATCCCAAATCAACAGCTATTGAAAACTCTTTACAACTACTGACAGTTCAGGGACATGAATGGATATATGGATTGAACCACTTTTTTCTCTTTTGGGAGCTCCTTGTCTTCTAGGGCATATTATGTGTGCCTTTAGATGCTGATTAAAACCTACCTAAAATCTTTCACAAACACTAAATACATATCTGCAGACATTTGAAGAACAGTATGTACAAGAGAACAGTACAATAGTGTGACTATCTGCCTTTTACAAATTTATAGTGCTTGTATGAACATTATAAATGTATGCTGTGTATTACCCACACGTATATTTTAAAAATACTTTTTCATATGATCAGCATAAAGAGACTAAAGAACGATAGTAGCTTACATTTCATACGGCAATGTCTTTTTGCAGAAATATTACCTAAAAGCAACTTTAAAAACAGGTGTAAGAGGAAATCTTTCTTAAAATATGACAATATCACATTAATTACTAGTTATTAAATACATGTCTTTTTGTACCATTTATTCTGAAACAGATTGAAAATTATGTTTTAAAACATTTTTCTTATCCATCTGCAAGCTACAATTTTAGTGTATTTTAGTGTCAGAAAGCCTAGCTTCATTCTTAAGAGAAACTAAATGCTATGACAGCCTAATGCTTCTTTTATTGAAGTCTATAACTACGCCATAGTTCTAAGACCATTCAATCAACTGTAAGTGAAAAAGGCAGCTGAATTCCTAGCTGGACACAACCAAACCAAACCACAAACAACAACAAAAAAGCTTCAGAAGGAAACAAAGAAAAGAATAAAAATAGTTGAAAGTCTACAGATTGGGCTAGAAAATGATTTTTCTTCCCTTTTTTAAAATATAAAATAAAATCAAAACACAGTATATTTAATGATGACTCCTGACTTGCGATCTCAGCGCTTGGGTATATCTTGGTGTACTGGGTCTGGCTGAGGGGAGCTGGTTTTCCCCAGGCCAGCCTGCTGTGCTGTGTGCCGGTGGCTGGAGGCGGCAGCAGTGTTTGGCTGTGGCCGGGCGGTGCCTGCCCAGCCCCGGGGCTGGC
>WAAD01030577.1:36916-82117 GCA_013389945.1 Fregata magnificens
GAGGTTTCTTTCCACCTCATTTTCTCCCCCTGCCCTGCTGAGGAGGGGAGTGACAGAGCGGCTGGGTGGCACCTGGCGTCCAGCCAGGGTCAAACCACCACACTTGGGTTTATCTAAACCTGTAGACATTATTTAAAAACCTATTATCTTTACCTTCGTGATTCTTAGTGTAATTTCATACAGTGTTTTCGGGACCTGATCATGATGTGCATAAAACACTTCCTCTCAAAGATCTTACTCATGTTTCCCTCTTAGGAAATCTGAAAAAAAACCCCAACACTGGTAGATCAGGGTTTTCCCTTTGGCTGTGAAAGAAGACAGAGAATAAAACTTTTTCCCCAAATGATTTTTTGGAAATTCATTAAAATTATCTTTTGAAGTTCAAAATACCCAGAAAGCTCTAAGAAGATATTTCCAGGTTGGATGCACAGCTGTGAAAAAACATAGCCTGTATGTAGCTTATATTGCTGTATGATTCATCTACATACTGACAGTGTAGGTTGCTTGAAGAACTCAAGAAGGTAAATTATGATGTTTTAGATAGAAGAGGATGGCTGGCATAACAGGCTTTGTGATAAAGTCCTTTCTTCTTCATATTCCATCCTTTCTTTCCTCCTAAATGAATATACATTCTTGAGTAGAGCACGGGCCTGAACAGGTGAATCTTCATTTACTACTTCTTTAAACAGCTTGACATATTAATCAATAATTTTTTTAGAGCAGCTGGATGATGCATGGAGGCAAATGCATACTTAACCCTGTCTTTATGAAATACTATGAAGAGCTTGTGACCTGTGAAAGGGGGCACTAATATAGGAAATGCAAGGATGGTGGTACATAGTAGATCATCTGTCTTGTTTGCTTGGTAGAGCATATGCTGACAGCCAAAACACTGAAACAGTTAGTGATGCCCCTGCAATTTATTTACTGGACAGCTTGCTTGAGACATCATAAAAGCACCCATAAAATAATTATTGCTGGAAATATTTCTTAAGCTTGATAAATAGGGAAACAAAGTGGCCTTTTAGCAACTGCAGTTAAAGAAAGTCTACCCACCATCCTACTCCCTATTTATTTTCCTCAGTCATTTAGCTGTCATTTGTTTGACTGAAGTTTCCCTGTCATATGATGATTTTGGACAAGGGGTAGGGTGGAGACTTGGAGGGAAGAAAGAGTTTACGAAATGCCCACATTCATTTTGTGGATAATAGTTCAAACCCTCATTAAAAAAAAAAAATGGCTAACCTGCTGGCTAGAAGGTTCAATGTTTTCCTTCAAGCAGCAAAACAAGAGTCTGGGGAAAAAGGCAAGTTGTGTAAAGTGATTTGTCAAGTCAACAATGCACCGAGCACTGATATTCTGTATGGTATTTTACAGGGAAAACCTGGGGAAAGCTGGGAAAATACAGTGATTGTCTGCGCCATGGAAGAGAAAGTTTTTTCCTTTCTCCAGGCCATGGCAAAGGCTCTCTCTGCAAGGCTGACTTATTACAGCAATGAAAAATATATTCTAAAATATAATATTGAATTTTTAAATAACACTTATACATATTTATCTAAATGTGTAAACAGACACATGTGCATCTTTCTCAACTGGAAGCTCCCGTGCTTTATTTTTTGCTTAATGATATACACTCACGATGATAGTTGTGTCCCATTTATACTTCCTTTTTAGGAAGATTAACTCCGAGAATTGAACATTATGGTGATGGGGTAATACAGATGACCAAATAAAACGTAATACTTTTTTCAGCCTACATTTTCAATTCCTTCATTTTACTTATTCAACTTCTAATTAAAAATCTTTTTCTCAATCTCCACCATTTACATAGTCTTTATGTTTTTCCTATGCTTCTTTTCCTATCACTGAACTAAATAGTGTTATGTTAAAAGCCCTATAATTTCTCCATGGAATTTTATACTCCTACATGTTCTCTCTAATATTTTTCTGTGGCAATGTAAGTACTTTCCCTTAAAGGGAATATAAGCACATTTCCTTAAAGGGCTCATTATAATCTGCATTTATATTTGGTCATATAACAAAATGGGTTTGATTAATTATTCAGGGCCAGTAGTATTTGTTTCAGATGACAATCCATTTCATGGTTGTTTAGCGGAACCCAGGCTTTTGACTATTCTCCATATCCCCAGGAAGACCTGAGTCTTGTGGATGTTTTTGTGTTTACTCACACATCAGAAAGCCTTTGTTGATGTGGGAGTGTGTGGGATATTTAAGATATGGCTCATAGGGTTGCTTTTTATATTTTCTCCAGTACAGAAAGAGAGGCACTGGGGCAGGTTTTTCCTAGGTGGTTGAGATATGATAACATGTATTGTGATGGTTATTGTGCTTTTGGCTCTTCAAATGTTTTCGTGCAATGCTTTCTTTTCTTCTACAACTCTATCCTCTCTCAGTATCTACTTGCATCCTAGTGGAAATTATATTCTTTCTGAATAACTGCCTCTTGTACATCTATTACTATTTCATTTTCTCTCCCGATCATGTGTCCACCAGCTTCATATTATTTCATCTGCTTGCAGATTAGGATAGAGTTTTGACACACAAATTAAAATAGTGCTGTATTTAGACATGCTGATTCCTTATATGTCAAATTAAATTTTGTGTTTCCTCAAAAGAAGGAGAAAAATGAAAGGTAAATGTAGGGAACATAAAGATTAAATTTTAGTGATACTTGAAATAATGATTCTAAATAGGGAAAGAAGGATTTGTCACAGTGTTTTACTGTCTGTCTTTCAGGGAGGCCGCTGATTCAGGGCAACCTGAAATATCTTATCCAGCATGTTTCCTGCATAATTCACCTAAATTGGTTGCCCATATTTTGCTATTTGTGGAAATAACAAAAACAGCATAATTGTTCATTTCCTTTTAAATATCATCACATGTACGTTTTTTTAATATATATATCTAATAAAAGTATTCTAACAAAAATATATTAAAAAAAACCCCCAAACAAAACAAGAATGGGGGCAAAACATCCAAGCAGCTAGCAAACATACGTAAGAAAGGAATAGTAAAATAAATTCTGGTTGTTCTGGAATTCATGACTCGTGGATGTGCTGAATACCCTTTTTGGGAGCCTTACCTTCAGTCTTTTCTGAAGGAAAGTTGCATTACTTCATGGCTTTGTGTATTGGGTTTCGTGGCAATGTTTTGGTAAAAGGGCGGGCTACAGGGGTGGCTTCTCTGAGAAGCTCCTGGAAGCCTCCTCGATGTCTGATAGAGCCAATTCCAACCGGCTCCAAGACGGACCTGCCGCTGACCAAGGCCAAGCCAAACAGCGATGGTGGTAGTGCCTCTGTGGTAGCATATTTAAGAAGGGGGAACAAAAATAATGTGCAATTGCAGCTGAAGAGAGGAGTGAGAATATGTGAGAGGAACAACCCTGCAGACACCAAGGTCAGTGAAGAAGGAGGGGGAGGGGGTGCTCCAGGCGCCGGAGCAGAGATTCCCCTGCAGCCCGTGGTGAAGACCATGGTGAGGCAGGCTGTCCCCCTGCAGCCCATGGACATCCGTGGTGGAGCAGATATCCACCTGCAGCCCACAGAGGACCCCACGCTGGAGCAGGTGGATGCCCGAAGGAGGCTGTGACCCTGTGGGAATCCCGCACTGCAGCAGGGTCCTGGCAGGACCTTGCAGACCTGTGGAGAGAGGAGCTCACACCGAAGCAGCTTTGCTGGCAGCACTTGTGACCCTGTGGGGGACCCATGCTGGAGCAGTCTGTTCCTGAAGGACTGCACCTCATGGGAAGGACCCACACTGGAGCAGTTCGTGAAGAACTGTAGCCTGTGGGAAGGACCCACATTGGAGAAGTTCATGGAGGACTGTCTCCCGTGGGAGGGACCCCTGGAGCAGGGGAAGAGTGTGAGGAGTCCTCCCCCTGAGGAGGAAGGAGCAGCAGAGACAATGTGTGATGAACTGACCGCAACCCCCATTCCCCATCCCCCTGTGCTGCTCGGGGGGAGGAGGTAGAGAATAATCGGTAGTGAAGCTAAGCCTGGGAAGAAGGGAGGGGTGGCAGGAAGGTGTTTTAAGACTTGGTTTTATTTCTCATTACCCTACTCTGATTGGATTCTTAATAAATTAAGCTAATTTCCCCAACTTGAGTGTGTTTTGCCTGTGACAGTAATTGGTGAGTGATCTCTCCCTGTCCTTATCTCGCCCATGAGCCTTTTGTTATATTTTTCTCTTCCCTGTCCTGCTGAGGAGGGTGAGTGATAAGAGCGGCTTTGGTGGGCACCTGGTGTCCAGCCAGGGTCAACCCGCCACACTTTGTGAGGACAGTTTTACAAGTCTGCAAACTTTATGACAACCATGAAAACACAAGACAAGATTAACCAGAGTTTGTGAGCTTGCTGATGTTCAACAGAAGTAGCTTATATTGTTTTACTATAATGTAACATGGTTTTGGTCCTTGCTGAAGAAAATTTTGTGTTGGTGCCAATATACCTAGCCCAAGTTCAGAGACACAAAATCTAGCTGCAATGAGGATGTATTTTATTGTAAGTGCAAGGTTCATGTGGTCTAGTTCCAAACATCCCACTGACTACTATGAATATTTATGTGTTCGTCACTTCTTTATAACTGTAACTTCACATTGCTGGTGAAAAGTAGCTATCATTCACCTCATTTACAGCTTTTATAATGGGGAGTTTGCCCACAGTCACAGTCACTTCAGGCTTATAGACAGTTTTGGTCCGGAGGGTTAGAGAGCTTGTATCTACCAGTTTTCCAAGCAGACTTTCAAAGCAGACACATTAAATAGTTTAAGTCAATGCAGAGTCTTCTTATTACTATTACAGTGAAGAAAGTTATCAAGAAGTTGCTTTCACTAATGCTGCTTTCATATTTATAGAACGGTTTTGTTCAGTCAAAGGTAGGGAATATGCTTTACACACTCAGTTTCTACAGATGACCAAGCCATGAACTTTGAGACATTCCAGTTGGGTGTTTGTAACCGTTAAAACTAAATGTCCAAGAGAGAGGATTTCTCTGCTTATGAGAGGGCAGGTCTTAAGAAGACTGTGAAAGGAAGATGACTATGCACTTGAAAATTTTGTGGGAGTTCAAGAGGCATGAATCAGAGAAGACAATTTCTGATCTGCCTGTGGGGACAAGTTCTTACAGATTAGGAATTTTTTTGCTCAGTTTTGGAGTGCTATATGATCACCCCCCTCTGCATTAAGACAGCTTGATTAAATTTCTCAACTGTAAATGAAATATACTGGGAATATGCCCAATCAATCACATAACTGCAAAGTGAATAGTCTGTTCATTGACTGATTACTTGTTTCTCTCTCAGGTCGTGAATGCTGGTGAAATAAGTGGTTCAATCTAGCCAGGTTTGCAGATTGTTTAATAGTGAATATAATCACTACTTCAGAGGAGCTCTAGATTTTGCTGTAACACAAGACATGCAGGACCCAAGGCCAAACTTTGCATAAGTATGTTGCATGATTCTCCAAATGCCTAAAAGAATAAGGTATCACTTCCTTCTCTTTAAATCCAGGAGGCTGATGTCCTCATCAGAATACAGGGGAAGGTCTTCAGTTTGACTGCCTATTAACTTGTTCTGGCAGCCAGAGATGGCCAAGAGTTTAAGGTCAAAAAGAAGGGTGATATAGAAGGATTTCTGGTAGCTGTGGAAAACCAGGCAACAAATCCAGCAGTAAAGCTGTTTGACACAGTGAGAGGCATTTTTGAAGTAATCTCTAAACCTACTTTTGGCTACTACAAAATACAGTAGCAGATTTCTTCAGCCACAGGAACTGCTGCCTTCATAGGAAACTTATGTCCCCTTTCTCCACAATGTCTTTCTGTAAAACACATGATAAAGTCATGGGCCTCGATCCCTACTATTTAAGTTGGTCATTGGTCTGATACATGGCCTGGGCATGGTGACGGATACAGCTGCGCTGAACTCTCTCAGTTGCATTGACCATTGCAAATTCATATCTCTACTCTCTACATTAATATTTTAGCTCTTAAGCTTTGCCTTGTATTTTGCAGCATTTTTATTGCATAAATTTCTTTAAGAAATTAAAATTAATCACATGACATATTATTAATTAATTGCAGATACATACACTGGAACCACATGCTTTGTCTATTTTCACAAATAGAATGGATTGAAGCTTTCTTTTCTGGCCCTGAGGTGAAATATTTTGGAAGAACGAAGCTCTCTTGTGCTTCAAAATGGGATTGCCCCATCCAAACTGAACACCGAGAATGGTTCCTGACACAAAGCTAAAGCCCAGAAAGTACTAGGACAGGGCTAGTTGTTGTGGCCAAAACTGCACCAGGAACTGTGCTAATATTTTAACAATGTGGTTGATTGCAGAATGACGTGCAAGCTGATGTTTAAACCTGACACTGTTTATTTTGTGTTGCTCTAGAAGTATCACGCAGAATTTAGGCCTTCTTGATTAGGAGTATAGAAGTAGATATCCCTTTGGCAAACAGAACATGCAGATATATGCAAGTTGAAATTAGGGCTATGGATAGGATCATGTTCAGTGCAGTCACCTTTATGAAACTTTATGGGAACTTAAGCTTTTCAAAGACATTTATGTGTGTTTTTGATTCCATGGAATATCATAACTATATTTGTGAGAATCTGCACTTCTGTGTGTTTATTTATACACGTCTTATCGACCCAACAATACTATTCACTCACAGACATAAATTCCTATACATAAAAGTACAGATACATTTTAGACCATATTTTTTAAAAACCTTATCTGTTGTTTGGCAATGTTCAAGAAGTTCACTGATTCACAGCCCTAGTTCAGACAATAATAATATTTAGACAAAGCAGATATATATTTGCACTTTTCCAGGCCTTTTATGTTGTAGGATCTTCTGTAAGTTTATTCTGCATAGCTTACTTGTCCTGAAGCTTCCTCAGGAATAGAGTGGAAAATTGTAAGATACAGATTGCAAAGGTTGTCTTTGTTAAAGTCCAGCTCTTACCCAGGAAGCTGCTCACTGTATTTCAAACAGATCCCTATTTTAACACAGATAAAAATGTCTTATGAGGGAGACAGCAAATGTCAAATGAATCTGCACAAAGCTATCAGCTGTGGAGATATGAACCTGATCTGCATTCTTCAAGAGCAGTCTAATTCATGGTTTTGTTTTCAATTGCTAAATTTATGTAATGGTACTTACCCAGTAACACAGGTGCACACGAAATCAACCAGCAGGAATAATCATAATTCTGAATAATTTCGGATCTTTTTCTTTAACAGATATATTTGATAACAGCTTAACCTTGCAAGCTGAAATTGAACATTCAGACACTTCTCAGCTGCTATAGCTATACAAAATTCTCTCTTGCATTTCAGTAGATTAAATTAACCAGTATCTAACCTCTCATCTGTGGGTTTTAGTTTATGTTCATAAGAGACAAATTATGATTGTCTCCTCTGGTGTTTCTTGTAAAATCTGCTTTGCTGGTTTGAGAGCCCAGTAACAAAGACAGATGCCAACTAATAGATAATTTTGAAGATGAGATTGTCAGGAAATTCCTCGATGCACAAGTCATCTGCTTTGAAATCGGGAGGATTTTGTGTCAACCAATAAGCACATGCTAAAGTGGTAGCTCTGTCTTCAAACAGTAATCGTGTAACGGCCTTGCCCCACTGCTGCACCTTGTAAGGACAGTTATGCAATTACTTCTATAAAGAGAGTCAGGAGTTTTAAGGGAGACTTGGCATAACAGAGGGCTAGATAGGAGAAAGCACTCATGTGAGAGAGCTCCACATATGTCTACTCAAGCCTGTGAGGACTACAGAATAAAAATTCCCAAGTCCATTGTAAGGAATTATTGAAACAGTTTTAGGTTTTGTTGATATGTCAGCTTGTTTAAATCAAATCCTTGGGTAATGTAAAGTGCAGAAAGGTTTTTTTAGGAACAAACATAGCCTTGCTCTGTCTCATTTAAAAAAAAAAAAGGTTTAAATAACCTCTATTCTAGATTTTATGGTGCATCTTAAAACACATAAATAAACTCAGAGAGGAGGTGTGCTGGTACTGAGAGCTGATCTGTAAAGAAATACATTTTTTCAGATGACAAAAGAAGCTCTAACTCATTATGAAGTGACTGTTTATGTTGTGATAATGCTCATCAGTGCTGCTGGTTTGACTCAAAGTCTGATGAAGGAGGCTGAAAGACTCCAATGCACTACAATGAGTTTTGGTTCAATAAGAGTGCTTCAGAGAACTCACCTGTGGTTAAATATTCAGTTAAGTCCTGCACTTCTTTATTGCAGTTGAAAAAACTTTCAGAAAAGTTCTGTGTGTTTAGATAAACTTTTGGTTATCCTCAGAGGCTGCTGATCATTCAGACATAATGAGTAAGTTTTGTACTGTTCAGTCACGTTAACATCATGGCTGCAACTGCCTTGGGTGCAGTCAGTGCTGGTAAGAAAATCTGGCCAAAAAGTCTGGGCAGGTAGTATCTACTTAGCTTGTTCTGCTGTAGCTGTAGCAGAACAGCCATACTGCATGGGACCAACAATGTACGCCAAGTTCTTGTGTCCGACAGAGGCCTGATGGATCCTCTGATGTGGGCCTCCAGAGAGGTAGGAAGGCATGTTCTACATCAGTGATGGCCTGGCACTTGCTGCTTCCTCCACCCAAGAGTTTCCAGGCAGGCAAGTCCAGAAAAACCTACCCATTCAGGAAGAAGTGATTACTTCTTCCCCCTCTCCTTGACAGATGTCAGTAGCAGATGCCTGGGAAAAGCGGAGTATAAGAACAGGGCAAATACAGGATAGCGTCTGGCACTGCAGTGTGGAAGTATTTTCTGAGTCATACAGAGTATCATCTCTTTTTTTATTTGGTCTTTGATGGACCTCCTTTCATATTTCTAATCACTTTTTGAATCCATTTATATCTTTGGCCTCCACAACATCCTGTGGCAATGAGTTCTACAATTTAATTATGCACTGTGTGAAAAAGCACTTCCCTTTGTTTGCTGAAAATTTTCTAGATGATAATTTCATTTAGTGCCCCTTGTTCTTGTTTTACAAAAATAGTGCCTAATTGCTCCCTAGCCTCCTTATTCATGGTTTTTATAATTTTATACATCAAGAACATATCCCTTCAGATACTTTTTCTCTAAGCTAAAGATTCCTAATCTAATATCACCTTCTACAGAAGTACTTCTAGCTTTGATCATTCCCCTGCCTTTCTGTCTCATTTTAGTTTTACTATACTCTTCAGTGGATGGGGACATCAGAGTTGCGAGTAATAGAAGGCACATGGTCACCTCTCAGTGCACTGAGCACCAAAACCGACTTAAACAGATAACTTGTACCTCTGCAGTATGAATGTATTAAAATGTTTTTCTATGGCTTTGGAGCTATTCTGCAAGTTTTCTATTTCACATCCTTTGAAGCTTACTTCGACATGAATACAAGGTTTCTCAACCTAGAAATCTCTACTGCCTGCCTGAGTCCTTGTTCTGAAGAATTTCCATGGTATTAGCTGCTATGAAGGAAGGAAAGAAAACTGTGAGATAAATATAAATGTATTTTATGCTGATATACGCATTGCTTTAGGGTAGTTCCGCAGGCAATTCAGTGGTAAAATCTTTTCTTCATTGATAGGAAAAACCAGATAAATACTAAAATAGTGGGTCAGTTTTATGGAAGATGATTATTTTAGAGTTTGCAGTTGCCATGTCAGTTATTGGCTTATATTTTTAGCTTAAATTTGGACTTTGAAGTAGTCCATCAGCATTTGGGTGAGTTTTCTGTCTACCCGAACTCCTGATCGCATTCCAGTCTGTGTCCTCTGCTTCATATATTCATTCCATTGTCCCCTCATGGTGGCTGAAAAAATATTTTTCCCAAAAGTTAGAAGGAAACCCATGTCAATGTCATAAAAACAAATGGCAATATAATAACTGAGGATCTCTGTGGTCTGTGAGTTCACATATGTTTGTCAGCATTTGTCATTTCTGAGTGACATTTGAGTGACTCCAGATGGAACGTGTTGAAGTGCCCAAAGGAACAGTTCTTTTCTAAAGACAGTTCTGTTGGATAACAATGCTACCCAGGATTCAAGACAGATGCTTGAAAGAAACAGAACAAGAAATTGCTTCAGGGAAATTTTAGAGAATAGGAAATCTAAAGTCACCCGACTATTATCTGAAAATAATATTAATAGGTTTTCCTTAACCTAGTTGCTGCCTTTGGTAATATACCTGTAAAACCAAGAGACACTTGGATCTGATGAAGCCAGGATATAGAACTGCATTATCTCCTAAACTAAAGCCCAAAGTTATCTCACTATTTGCATCAGAATCTTTGCATGTTTGCACAGGAATGGTGGAAAAGCTGCAACTTTGTGAAATGATTGAGATACTTTGGAACAAATGGACAGTATTCCTAGATCTTCTCTGATTCTTTTCTAAAGGGATTCCACTAAAAACCTGTGAAATAGATTAAGAAATATCTCACAACTTGTGAGGCTGCCAACCATTACAGAAAATTTGAGTAATTTTTTTTTTTAAACCTTTAGATGTCTGTTACTTAAGCTATAACATCCAAAGCCTCTTTCAGATTTTTGAAGATGTTTCTTGTAAATACAATTAGAGCAGTCAGGCACAATGGGGCAAGGCACTATAAGCATAATATTTACCAGAAGACTCTTTTAATTTAATTATAGAAAATGATATCATATATCTGACTGTAGTCAGTGGACTTCTGCTATGAATTATAATGCCAATTGCACTGTATTTAACTACTATCCTTGTATCATAGTCTTGTTTTTAATGACTTCCTTTGTGGGAGTTCAAGTCCTTTCTTTTAATAAAACTATTTCACATTTTGTCCTTGCCAATGTCAGTTTAAAAGAAATGAATGCTTCCTATCTGTCTTGTTAAGGGAGATGACCTGTCCAACCTCTCAATAGAAGGTTTGGATTCCCATTAAAAGTTTTCAGTTCTCTCCTTTCCTTTCAGCTACTGTGTGTGCTGTATCTTTTGTAGATACTTTTTCAAAAAATAAATGACCCAGTCAGAAGTAAAGAAGATTTTGCCCCAAAACTTTAAATTTGTTACTGAATGATAGTGCTAGACCAATATTTGCATTAGATAAGGTGAACTGGTTGGACAAAAGGAGAAGATCAAAATGAAGGATGGTTACTACCCCTTGAACAAAAGTTAACCTTTAGATCCCAGAACTGTTAGTTAATGTGTAGAAACAGGTAGAAAAATAGAGTGTTTGGTGGTATCAGGATGAGTGCTGATACCAGTTTTTGCTGATTAAAAAGAAAGCTAAAGGCGTGACATTTTTGTTAAGCAGAATGTTTGAACTGTTTGATAGAACTGATATTGGTTAACAGTGCAGTTCTTGGTTAAGTGGCGATAATAATAAAAGTGTGATAATGTAATAAATATTATTTAAATATGTCAAAAAATATTTGTCTAGTCAATGAGAACTACACTCTAATGTAATAGCCAATATCACTAACAGATGTTAGGTAAATATAGATTAGAAGAAATAGACTAAAAGGGACATTGAAGATGGTTCTTCCCCTGGAATATATTTCTTCTAGTTTTTACCTTTATTAATGCAGGTAAGATGAGTAATTCATGTGACGTTAGCAATAGTGAATGTTAATTCTGCCTCCTGCTTTCTGCTTAAGAAAACAATTTTTTTTTTTTGCAATAACTTTAGCATAACTGATCAAAAATTTTAAGAAGTCACAGTAATAACTGTTAAGTAATACATGCTAAGTGTGTCTAGTTTAATCTGGTGGATAAAGACAACCACAACTTTCTTTATGAAAATAGCATCTGGCCAGAGACAGATTACAGAGTACCATCAAATCTGTGGCTTCTGAGTACAGGGAGCAGATGATAAACTGATGTCAAAAGAACAGAAAATTATTATTATAAAAAGAATTTAATAAAAAGAATTTTAATTTAAATTAAAGCTATAATAGTAGTGATGTCAAAAGAATAGAAAATTATAATTGGGCAACAGTAGAAATTAACAAATAACATCTAACCTTCCATTGCATTTACTGTAGCAGGAGAATAAATTCATATTTTTCTAGCAGGAATCATATGGGGCTGTATCACAGTCTCACAAGTAGATCTGGGAAAGATACTTTTAGACAAATGTAACATTTTTGTCTTCCTAAAAGAATCAGTATATCATTTTGGATAGATATTCTGAGGCCTAGAGGAGTGAGAAGAATGCTGAATTTTCATAAGGAGTAATGTCAGTGGCAGTAGCCACTTCTATCCAGTGTGTTGTGGGATATCTGCATTACTTTTGCATCAGATGTCTATATTTTTGATGTCTATATTTATTATTTCCCAAACAACTCTGTGTCATATGACTCTGCCTGAAGTTTAAGCCAAAGAAGCCTTCTTCCAAGAGGAATCAGATTTTCTGAAGTGAGCCTCCCTCAAACCTTCCTGTGAAGGTTCAGCTTTGTGTAAAACACAAAACTGCTTGCTGAGAGGTATATTAACAGAAAATCTTTTCTTGCTTTAGTAGTTAGGGCATTTTCACAGGACTTGCAAATCGCATATGCTAATCCCTCCTGAAGCCTTAGTCTGCCATATCCTGTATCAAAAGTCTAACTGCAGAGATACTTGATAAAACAGTATTTCCACTTGCCCTTCTTGTCTTTCATTTTCCTTCAAGTCTCTTAATTTTGTTTTTATTTTATTTAATTTTTCTCTTTAGGAAAGGATGATTGTCAGACTGTGCAAACTCTAAGCATCAGAGTAACGTTATTAAACGGGGTCAATCCTAGAAAAGCAGCTTACTAGCATTCAAAGAATTGTAACAGATTATTGAAGCATGATTTTTCTCTTGTGAAGGAAAGAACAATAGGTATCAGTATGATGACTTTCCACATTTTCTTACAATATGACTTTTAACAAAGATAATTTCAATTTCACCAGGTGTATAAGTAGTGTTTAATGAGCTGTAGCTACCTGGATCATGCTTAGTAGCATTTTAAAATAGAGTTACAACACTTACTTCACTCCTTTAGGATATTAGCTGATTTTAATAAGAAATTGAATATTTTTAGCAGCTGAACAACCTCTTCCCTCAGCTTATGCAGAAACTAAATGAAAAAAAAAAACCAAAAGAAAAACCCAACAAAATGTTACCAAGGTTTGATGATACATTTATCAACTTGTAACACCTTTTATTTTAATTCTTTGATAGTCTTTCTTCTTTATTACTAGAAAAGAAGTACAGGGTAAGCAACTCCTTAAACACAGTATATGGTAAAGACCAACAAACAAATTTAGCTTCTTATTGATATTGTGTTCTTCCTTAATTGCTTCCTTTCTCCCACTAGTTCTCTGGCAGACCTGCTAACTTTCTCTCAGTACTCCCCTTTCTGATACAGGTTAAGAATTTCTTATTTGATGCTTGTGTTATCTGGGTAATGTTTGATCATCTTACCCTTCTCATCTTCCTTCCTGCATGTCAAGTGCCAAGGGCATGACTTGACGGTTCTGTGCTTTAGCATAATGGCCCTGGAGGTATTTACAAACCAGCAGATTTTAGAGTGTCCTTGAGGTTTGCTGAACTCCACCAGAGGCTGTAATGGCCCTAATATTGTCAAGGGATCATCAAGATTTCTGAAAGATGTCTTTGTCTTCACTTCTTTTCTGTACTATGCAGATTTCTATTACATATGAAGAACTAGCAGCTAGTATTTTACATCATGCTGAAATGGTATAATACAGATTTTTCTCCTATAAAATTCAAAACACTAAGCCACAATGAATAGAAATATTTAAGCAATAGTTTAATCATTCTGTCAGGAGCGTTGGATCTCTTTAAGGGGGTCTTGTCTTTGTATTTTTTTATTTTCTTGCAGATTGTAAGTTATCAAGGCATGGGCCATCTTCAGTAGCACCAAGGACTTAATTGGTACTTTACAGATGGTGAATATGCTTTAATAGCAATATGTTGTGAAGGGAAATGTTGTGAACAGATACGCACTACAGGTGTGCTCTACGAAGTGTCTGGACACTCTGAGGTATCACAGAATCACAGAGTGGTTGAGGTTGGAAGGGACATCTGGAGGTCATCTGGCCCACCCCTGTGCCTCAAGCAGGGCCACATGGAGCTGCTTGCCCAGGACCATGTGCAGACAGCTTTTGAATATCTCCAAGGAGGGAGACTCCACAAACTCTCTGAGCAACCTGTGCCAGTGCTCAATCACCTTCACTTAACGGTGAAAAGGTGTTTCCTGATGTTCACAGGGAACCCCCTGTGTTTCAGTTTGTGTCCGTTGTTTCTTGTCCCATCACTGGGCACCACTACAAAGACCCTGGCTGCATCATCTTTATAGCCTCCTGTCAGATATTTGTATACATTGATGAGATTCCCACCCTGAGCCTTCACTTCTCTAGAGTCCCAACTCTTTCAGCCCTTCCTCATATGAGAGATGCTCCAGTTCCTTAAGTATCTAAATGACCCTTTCCTGGACCTCATCAGCTTCTCTATGAGGACCTTATGGGAGACAGTATTGAAAGCATTATGGAAGTTCAGGTAAACAATATCCACTGGTCTTCCCTCATCTACGAGGCCAGTCATTTCATTATAGAAGGTTATCAGGTTGGTCAAGCATGACTTCCCCTTGGAGAAGCCATGCTGACTACTTCTGATGATGTTCTTGTCCTTCATGTGCCTGGAAATGGTTTCCAGCTGCTCCATCACCTTCCCAGGGACTGAAGTGAGGTTGACTGGCCTGTAGTTCCATGGGTCCTCCTTCTTGCTCTTCTTGAAGATAGGAGTGATATTTGCTCTCTTCCAATGCCCAGAAACCTCTCCCAGTCATCATGACCATTCAAAGATAATTGAGAGTGACCTCACAGTGACAACAGTCAGCTCCCTTGGCACTTGTGAGTGTGTCCTATTGGGACCCATGGGCTTATGTATGTCCAGTTTTTAAGGTGTTCTCTAACCTGATCCTCTTCCACCAAGGGTTTACTTTTCCTTGCTCCAGACCTTCCTCCTGGTCTCCACGGGTTGGGATTCCTGAAGGCGGGTCTTGCTAGCAAAGTCTGAGGCAAAGAAGGCATTTAGGACCTCAGCTTTTTCCATGTCCTGTGTCATCAGGGTTCCTGCTCCATTCAGCAGCAGGCCACATTTTCCCTAGTCTTCCTCTTGTCACCTTTGTATTTATAGAAGCCCTTCCAGATATGTTTGCCTTTGACATCCCTTGCAAACTCAATTCCATTTGGGCTTTAGCTTTTCCTAGCTTTGTCCTTGGGTGCTCAGAAAATGATTCTGTATTCCTTTCAGGTTACCTGTCCCTTCTGTTAACTGTTCCACCTTCTGCAGGTGTCCTTTTTATCTCTGAGTTTGGCTAGGAGCTCCTTGTTCATCCACGCAGGCTTCCTGGCAGTTTTGGCTGACTTCCTGCATGTTGGGATCCTCCAGTCTTGAGCTTGAAGAAAGTGATGCTTGAATATTAACCAGCTGTTAACCGTACCTGTTCCTTGTATCAACTCAGATTGGAGGGGGAATTTTTTTCTCTTTTATTACCTTTACTCCCACAGAATAAATGTAGGAAAAATAAAATTACCTGGTTTCTTATACTATTTTTTGGTAGCATGTACAGAATATTTTGACTAGAAATCAGAACTTAATTGTCACAGAAACACACAGAAAGTCCAAAACCCCAGTTTTTCTAAGGCACAATTTTGTGATAGAAAACTTATATCAGTAAGTATTAAAAGGAATGGCCTCAGTCTGAATTCAGTTCCCAGACAGAATTTTTTGGGAAAAAAAAAAAAGTCAATTTTCTTGTAGGTTAAGATTTAATCCAGAAATCACTGAGACTCATACATGTAGATCCACAATATTACATTCAGAATCACTACATTTCTTCTCAGAATTATTTTCAAACATGGTTTTCATTTTAAATAAATTGTGAGTCCTTTCTAATGTTTTCTGTATGTCACCTTGGACATGAAACCATTTGTGCCATGTAATAATAGAAACACGTACATTACAAAGGATTATAGCTATAGAATTTGATAGATATTGAAGGTAAAATTTATATTCTGAAATATTTTAACTGCTAGTTCTTCCTTTAAGGTGGTGAGAAAAAACCCTTTGTAGAGGGAAGAAAAGATGTTTTATTGTTTAGATCTCAGGTATGAGAAGCACTCTGAATATATAAAGGCTTATAATGAAAACAGTGACAGGAAACTTCTGCTGAATTCCAGTGACTGCAGTTTTCAGCTTTGTACTTTATAAATATTTATCCAACTCTTTAAGTTCCTGCAGTTTATGAAATTCTTGAGAATTTTCCTGTCATGATATTTCACTATTCAGCCTTTGTTAGCATGTCCTCTGAATCTTTCAGACTTCAGCTAAACAATGTGAGTTTACTCCTTCAATACTAATGACATTCACATGCTTAAGAAGGCAAAAATAGCAACATTGTCACATATCTCTCCTTCTTATTAACATTCAAGAAAATCAACATTTGAATAATGTTAAAGCTGTGGCACAAAGTAGCTAAAGTAGGAAACCCTAACAATTTCTACAGCACCTACTGCAGATACACATTATCACAGGAGAATATTTGCATCTTGTGAAGTTATCCTAAAAAGTTAAAAAGAAATGCGACTTTTAAGTTTTCACTCTTTTAAAAACATAGATTTTATAAAATAAATTTTATTTATTTTCTCTTGATAATATTTTTTGCTCTGTTAGAAGAAATGGAAAATGATTAAATGTTCTTATCAATGGAATAAACAGTCCTCAAAATCATTGATACAACTAAACAATTAAGCCATGCTACTTTGGAGAGGTGCAAATCTTCCATGAACTCTCTTATGACAATTTCACTAAATATTTTTCTCGACAAAACAATTTTTAAACTCTGGGAACATAAAAACAATCCACATTTCCATTTCTGTGTTTATGTTTATGTATTGCCTGTATCTAATTCAGAATATTTCACATTTTAGTCAAGTGCACCAGTAAAAGAAAGACTGCTTTGTACTAAGGGAGGTCTTTAGTTTTCCTACCATTTCAGAATAAAATTAGCAGAGCATATATAACTGGAATTAGAAGTTTGATGCAAGATTAACTGTATGCTAAGGTTTCTGCCTTTTCTCTCATCATTAGATGTCAAATGGGCTACAGTACATATGAATTAAAATTATGGTACATACAAGTTAAAATTTTCACTTTGTGAAAAGCAATGGAGTTTGCTAGACTACTGGTTTCTACCTGATTTCATCACACTAATGCTCATCTTAAAGTCACTCAATGAATATGCAGGGTGAGGTGTTTGCTATAAGTTATTGTAGTTTCACCGTGGTCTCATCATTGTTTTAGTGGGGCCAAGATTTCACACACAGTGCCTGAGCCAAAGAATGAGACATGCAGAAGTGCAGTGTAGCAATACAAGACCACTAAGAAGAATGGACTGGCAATTAGCAAACTAGACAACAAATATTGAAAGGTTAGACATTCTTTCATTTCCACTAGAAAAAAAGAGCTTCAGAATATTCCAGATAATGCTTTGTCTGTCATTAAGTTATTCTTAGGGCTATTACACAACTAATATTTTAAAAAGATGACATCAGATATCTATGACATGGTTTGGCTCTAAAAAAAGTAACTTTGAAGCATGTATCTATAAAACTTTGTGTTAAATCACGAATATACAATTTTATATCTTCAAATATAAAAACACTTCTCCAATCTTAGGTTTTCTTAGGGGATACCTTGGGAACAGCTTGAATGAGTTGTTCTTTTAACACAGCTGAGCAAATACAGTGCAAGATTTTCAACCAACCTTTGATTGAATTTGCTTTGACAATACGTGCAACCCTTTGGTGATCTTTCTACAGGAATGTTTGAAGGATTGAGTTTTACTGGCAAGAGCATTAGCGGAAAGTAAATTTCAAAGATGCAAGTGAATATTTGCAAAGCCAGGTTTTTAGACAAATAGTTGCGAAAGCTTTACCAGTCCTAGAAAATTCTTTCTGCATTCATCTCAGGGAAAAAAAAAAAAAGGTTATATAGCTGACACTTTAGAAATAAATAACCAGTAAGTTAGTGTTTTAGATGCTCATAACAAATGGCCCATGAACATGCAAGCTGCAGAGAACCATACAAACCAAACAAAATAAAAAGCAAAGCCTGAAAATAGATCATTTGAATGTTTCTAAATATATTCAAGGATATTCTGGTTTGCTTGTTTATTTCTTTGTTGAAAGCTATTCCACATGCAGACAATAGGCTAAATTTGTTGAATAAATCCATTGCTGCAAATTATTCACTAAACCCTAATCAATAATGCATTTTGTGGTGGATTCACTTTGACAGATGTCACTATTACTAAAAGTAATATCTTGTAATAATGTAGTACAATGTGAAACTTCATGAATAGTTGGCTGAACAAAGGTTTGCACTGGGAACATAGTTAATATTTGGCACTGTTAACTCCAAATCACTTTTACCGTATATGAGAAAGAATATGATCCAATTGATTCAACATATCTCTAAACACTCTTGAAGTGCAGAATGGGAAAGAAAAGGATTAATAATGGTAAAAATACATTGAAAAATTAATAGTCATGTATTGAAACACATTAGTGCACTTTTGTGGAGATCTAGTATTCTCAACTACAACTGCATATTTAAATACCTGAGATAACTGAAACATCCAGAAAAAATTAAATATCTGAATATATTCTTTATTGCCAGTTGGCCTTATAGTTGAGAAATACATCTTCCAAGCAATATAATATTGATGATATACTGTGTTAATACATCTTAAGAGCCATGTTGGTTTGATGATGTACACACACTAATGACAGGCCAGCTGGTGGCAAGAGATATTCATTTTGCAGTTGTCGTTCTGTTGCTTTGACAGATTATGTAAAGAGAATTATTTATAAAAATAAAATAAATTTTAACTTTCATTTTGAAAATTATACCTATATTTTATGCATGTATGTTGAGAGAGAGAGAGAGAGGGTTCTGAGAGGTTATGAAACACCTAACAAATGCGCTGTACATTTTGAAAAATCTTCTCTCAAGCTTTTTTTACTATCTGTTTAGGGCTAGTTTCTATTCCATAACACCTGCTCTTTAGGTCCTTCTGCCCTTCTGGGCATTTGGACTATAGATGTTTTAAACAGGCACAGTTAAATTTTCAAAACTATATTTATACCCCTAAAACTGATCATAGCAGTGATGGAGAGAGGGAGTTAAGACAGCTAGTTTTGGGGAAAGGTCCACGGAATGGGTCCAATGCCTGTGCTGTGTTATCAGTTTATCCAAATGTTTCATGGGTGGGCTTTATAACAAAGCCAATAATTCACTGAAAGTGGGTTTCAGGAAATATGGGTGTAACACGATGTATAATATGTAGGATGGTGTAAAGCTTAGGAGTTTTAGATTTTAAGAATGTATACTTACTGCTTGAGCAAGAGAGAGATCTAGATGGAGCTAAAATCTGCAAAGGTTTCTTCAGGGAGAGTGTAATGAAAGAGGAATGGCTATAGCAGTAGCAGCTGCACATCCCAGAGAAGCCATCAACACTGCTCTTAAATGTATCAAAGGAAGAATCATAGTCAGAAGGGTACAAGGAAGGGGAATAAAGAAGACTGGCACAGCAATGAGGTAGACATCTAGAAGGAAGGCTGATCCTGAGAGCCCTGGAGCTCTGGAGTCCAAGCTTTTGCAGCTAGGACCTGCTGGAGAAAGTCTAGATGATGCTAGTGCAGAAGGTACGACTTCTTCCCAGGTACAGACATGGTCCTCTTGTGTGTCTGACAGTGTTAATCTTGATGTCTTTCTGAAGTGGCCTTGGTTGGTTGGTTGGGTAGGTGGGTTTTTTGGTTTGTTGGGGGTTTTTTGGTGGGTTTTGGTTTTTTTGTTTGTTTGGGTTTTTTTGTTTGTTTGGGTTTTTTACTGCAAAATCCTATGGCTGTGGGGCAAGATGAGCTCAAGGAAAGCTTTTATTTGGTGGTTTCTTTACAGAGACATCCAGATGCACCTCAGATGTTTGTGAAGGGTACATTAGTTCCCCTTTTTACTTTTAACTGTTACCTTCACCTTTACCTTCACAGTGACTCCTTGTGTATAATGCATTACAAAATTAGCAAGAAACTCCAAATTATATACTAACAGAGCCTCTTCTTATCTGCAAAAGGAGGAAGAATATCCCTTCATTTCTTTCCCAGACATCTCATGCCAGAGATACTAGAGAGAATTCCCAGCTTCTTTTAATATCTTTGAAGGGACCGTTGCTGTGACAATGATGCCCCTTTCTCATTTTCACTCTGTCATGCAGGGGAATTTACTGTCTTCTTTGTGGTAACATCTAATATTAGATCAGTTTGTCTGTACTTTTTGGGTTCTCTTTCACTTTGATCTTTTTCACAGATCTTTTGTTTTCAATTTTATCTTTAGTCAAGATTCACTTTGAGGTAGCAACAGTAGATCTTTCTAACATTTTTCCATATATTTCTACTTCTGTCATACACACATAAGCAGCCAAGGTACAGGCAAAATTTCTATTTTTCCTCAATCTTATTTCATAAATTGCCACCATAGTCTTACAGAAACCTAAAAAATGAAATATATGAGCAGGATCTCCAAAATATGAACAGTCCTGAAGGGATGAAAGGAATGGCTCCATGGTGTGACCTACACCCTACTCTCTCCAAGGAGAGCCTAGAGCTAGCTTTAGTTAGGCACACCACTTTCAGATTTCTAAATTTAGGTAAACTGAAACTTAAAGTGTCTTCAAATAACATAGAGCTAAAAATAAAAATCTTTCAGACATCCCAACAAATACAATGGATTTGTATAGTGAACATTCTATAAGACCTCGGTTACTAAGGCTTCTAATTATCTCTCTTGAATTTTCCTTAAGATTTGTTTTTCTAAGTTGTATTTTATTTTAAGATATAACATCAAACTATCTTGGATGGGGCTTTGAGCAACCTGGTCTAGTGGAAGGTGTCCCTGACCATGGCAGGGGGGTTGGAACTAGATGACATTTAAGGTCCCTTCCAACACAAAACATTCTATGGTTCTATGATTCTATGATTCTGTGATTACATAACTTAAACCCCCAAAGTTAAAATACAAAAAGTCAGTCTCTCTTTGAAAGGATAAATAATAAGTGACAGATAACTGTGGAGAAAGGGAAGCATGATTCTGTGAATAAAGTTTAAAACTGTTGGGAAAGAGAGCAACATTTATTTGCCAGGTAAGCTGTTGAGGCTTTGAAGATTCTTGGGTAACATTTCTATAAAAGACTACCAATTTTTAATATCTGAGTTCAAACCTCAAGGGCTCTGTTGCTAGGAATAGCTCCCTAGTGAAATCTGAAGGGCTTCTGGGAAAAAAAACAGTCTACCTGGTGGCATCCGGTATCCAATAAAATATAGACCTGTATATTTATTTCAGGGTCTTACTTCTGGGTTTTTTTTCCCTTCTTTTTTTTTTGGGGGGGAGGGGGATTTTTTTTGCAATAAAAAACAGTTGTTAGTGTATAAACCGCATTTATAAATGACTGGAAAGAAAATTCATGAAAGAAAGTGCAAAATCTAAGATGAGCCTTACTTCTAGGGCTGTGTAGTTGTAGTCTAGATCTAGGTTATTTTTCAAAAGCTGTGTCTGTCAAATAATATTAATCAGGTTAAATTATACTTCATTAATATGTAATTTGTTTGTTCATTATCATGGTTTACACTTCCATTTATAAATAATTATCCTGTTTTATTGCTACCATAGATAAATACTAGAGATATAATTTAAATAGCTTTATTAGCAACATTGTACCTAAAATCTCCACAGAAATACATATATTTTTATACCACCATTTTCTCTCATGCAGTTATTTTCCTTTTGTGCTTGTATTGGGATGTGCCTCAAACATATTAGATATACATGTTAAGCACTTGATGTCTATATCAGAGAAAATTAAACACGTGTTTGGAAAGATGTGTTGTTTTTAAGCATAGTATTGGGTTTTATTCTAGTACTTTCACATCTGAAGATAAATGCTACAGTCCACGAATGCTCCTAATATGACCATTTCTGCTGCTACCATTACAGAAGACTTACTGTCTAGCTCTTCAGACAAAAACATTGTTTCAGTCTTTTGATTCACTGTCTGTAGTTTAATGAGTTGGCTTTTATTTTCAGGTCATTCGTGCGAAGGGGTTAAAGTGATAGTACTCAAATAATTAACCTCAAATGATGTGTTAAAATGCTTTTCAGGTTAAGACTCCTGAAACCTAAAAAATAAAAGATTAAACATATTTTTAGCATTATGAAGGCAGGAGTCAAGGTTATGTGTAGTATATACTTTACCAGTAATTAAAGATTCAACAACTACAGCTAAAGAGCCAAAAATTTAAGCTTTTCTGTGCTACATTTCATTTTAAAATCAGATAGAGTGACTGTCAATGTCTCATAGACTGATAATGCTGACAAAGAAAAATCACTTTCCTAGTTATATTTAACAATCATGCACAGATGAACTGTGCTTGGGAAACCTGCAGACCCACTGGATGTGTAGGTCTGCAGTCCTTCCCCAGCTGTGCTTCAAAGCTTCTGGAAACCGCCTGACAGCCACTGCTGGCACAGGAGGAAGAGCAGAGTCCAGAAACATTATGTCCTACTGCAGACTGGCCTGCAGGATTGGAGAGGCGGCAAGCGGGAGAGCAGGAACATCACGCTCTTGTTACAGAGCTCCCAGCTGCTGGAGATCAGGCATATGGCAATGCTTTGTAATTATTTGTATTTCTTTAGTGTCTAAAGACTCCAGCTGGGATCAGTGTACCACTGTGTAATCTCTTACTGTGTAAAAGATGGGCCCTACTCCAAAAAGTTTAGGATCTGAAGAGTCAAGGCAGAGAGGTAAAAAGAATAATTTTCAAGAAGAGAAAGAGAAGACATAGTTGGTCTGAATTATGCCAATCTTACATTTAAAAAATATATTTTTAGAGACTTTTTTAAAAATAATAGAATTTTGGGATCAAAGACAGGGAGAGATATGCAGGCAGAAACATCTAAATGGGAAGAACAAAAGAAAAGGAAAAAGACATCAAAACAGGATACAAAGGAAATGAAGAGAAAGGATAAAAGGAAATAGAAGACAGAAAGGAATATGGATAAAAGAGAGTTCATTCACAGACCTTTAGAAAGTAGTGAAATTTGATAGTACCCAGCTTTTGGCTAATCTTTAATGAAGTAGCTGATCTTCATCACTGAAAGTAGTAAATGTGTCTAGACATACCTAAAACAAGTTTTTGGTTCCACGTGGTTTATGTTTTCTGATGATGTTGCTATATAGCTTAGCCCAACATAATTGCCTAACCCAGTGATGATGATAGTGAAAAATTATTGGAACTAGTCGTGCTCCCATGTGATGGAAGGTAAACTTAATGTCGTAAGTATGACTGAAAAAAACCCGGTGACTTCAGTGAAGTTGCAATAAGATCAGAATTGATTATTAGGCAGGATCTAAATAACAGGAGTAATCATGCTCAGTTGCACCCATAAAGGGTGAACTTAATTCCTCAATGTTTAAGAAGCAGTTTGTGATTCCCAGAAGCTTAGACACACATGTACACAAATAATTAATGCATTAACTCTGATTTAACAGTAGTGCTATAAATTGTCCAAGATAGCTCATTCTCCATTCTCACTCAATCCCAAGTAATACTAATAAGAGGACCAAGGAGAAAATATAGTATGAAAAGAGATTTCTTTTAAAATGAGATCATACAAGCCAAAATTTGGAGTGACTGGCAATTAATTTCTGAAGAGCAACAACTAGACATTAATAACAAACACATACAAGTTTTGAGTTCCAAAAATGAGTTTCTTTCTGCCAGGCACGTAAGGATCCCCCCCATACCAGGTGTTGCCAACCCTTTAAGCCATTTACAGCCCTACGGAACATGACTGAATCTGGTAGGGTTCCGAATGCATATTAGAGAATCAATGAGACAGTCAGTGTCACACAAAAAATTCAAATAGCAGAAGGTTGCACATTATTTCATGGTGAAAATTCAGAGTAAAACCATCATACAACTGGATTGAACATCTCGTAAATGGAAGCAAACGCTAACCTAGAAAATGGGACAGTAAGAGGGAGAATGTATTGAAAAAAAGACCCTTATAATGTGTGAATCATTTGCACTTTAGGTAAAGTATTATCAACAATTTGATCATTTGAAAGATATATTTGTATGACTTCTTCAGAGAAGTTCTAATGTATTAGTTACAATATTAGGTGTTTTTTAAAAAGCTGATTACTTCATGTTATAAAAAAGGCCAAACTCTACAATGGTCTTCTAGGTGCATTATTTATATGCATTGTAAAGACTGACTAATAGAAGTTTATCCAGGAAATCAGGAAACTGTGTCATTCCAGTTCTCTAGAGTAAATAGTATATACTTTACCACTTCGCATTTCAGGCTTCTTTTGAGTTTCTTGCTCCAATAAGAATAAAAGAAAATGTAACAGCTGATGTGTGAGAGCATTATACATGACACTGCCCAAAGTCCCAAGGACTAAGACTTGATCCAGGAGTTAGTTAATTGAACAGCTTCTTCTCTGACCCATCATTTACGTTTACCACATACACTGTGACTGTGCACATCTTCCTGCAACCTGGTCACCATTTTTACTATGGAAAAATATCTTTTTTTAAGCAATCATATAGAAAACAGTGGTACCACATTGCTGATTTGTACACCACAGTGTTTATACAGAGGGTAACATTTTTTGGTTTACATTGGTCTTACATATTTGAATATTTTTTACATGGTTACCAGGAGGAGGTGGGGTTGTACAGGAGGTAATTAAGGAGAAATCCTGGAATTTGAATGTTGAATGTTTCCTCAAGGCTGAATCTCTCATGTAATATCAGGTCAGCATGAAAGGATAAATTGTAAATAGGAATAAACACCCTCAGTGAGACAGTGCTTCAAATAAAATTTGAAATCAGTGAGTTTCTATTCAAGATTATTTTTTCAGGGAGGTCACAGGTGGATGGAGTCGTTTAACTTGCATGTTATGATCTCTCCAACACCACAGAAAAAAAAAAAAAAGCTAGAAACAAATGAGGAATGGATGGTAGTTTATTTAGGAGGCAATTACATGAAAAAAAAACAGGTTAAAATCCTTACAGAAATAGAATAACAATTTTCTCTCCTCTCAGCACCTATTTTGAGTTGAATATTTTTCTGGGCTCTCCACATCCATAGTCTTCTACTGCAACAACAGAAGGTTTAATTCCTTTTGCAGAAGCAGAGAGAGGTGCAAAGGACTGGAATTTCAGCTGTATAGCCCCAAAAGAGCAAGAGGAAAAAAGCTGTACTGATACACTGTTTAAGTAATGTCTTTCTCATTGCAAAAGTTCCTCTTTGCATACAGAATGGGAATGAATGCATTCAGTGTTACTCTCTAGAAAATTGACCTATATCTGCTCCAGTTCAGGCCAGACGTCTGAGTTATATACGCATATGACAATTTCTTAACAAATTCAATTGAACTTTAACTATAAATTCTTACAAAAGAGGGACTCATATTTGTTGTTTTTTTCATTAGAGGCTATGAATTCTGGGTGTGCAGTGGGTTTACTTTCTGGGCAGTGGAGAAAGCGAGGTAATAGTCACTATCAGAAATTTAGCCTATAAGTCTCACACACTCACACTATAAACATAAAGCCGATTATATCTCATGTCACAGTTAACTACCTTACAATATGGTAGTGACCTGTTTAAAACCAGCTTAACCACTCAGCCAAAATTGGTTTGGCCTTTTCTTCACTTCCAAGGTTCTATTTCCAGAAATCCTCCTCGAGCTGTTCAGCTGGCATTATCTGCTTCATTTTCAATCAGTGCTAGTGCCAACACTTTCCACCTTTATTACTGCTCTGTAGTACTATAGACATGCTGAGCTATTCCAGCAGTTCAGAGATGCAGTGAACAGCCCAGGCAGCCTTGGACTGCTAGAATAAAAGAACAAAGAGCTTTTTATTGTCCCATGATAAAATATAATTTGTTTTGAACTTTAGTTTAAAGCTGATGAAGTATTTTAATTATTAGTGTTTCTGTAACAGAACTAAAATATCAAGATGTGTGTGTGTATAATAGTGTAGCTAATATCCTCCTTGTTAAAATGCCATCAGGTGCAAAGGATTTTATTTTTTTCAGACATAGCTTGCAGAATAGAGAATAATATTTTCTGAGAAATTCAGATTTTTCTTTTCCTTAGTTTCATGGAAATATATTTGAAAGATATTATTATTATTTTAGTTCTCCATAGAAAATCACAGAGTAAATTATCACCATCATTGGTGATGTCTTAGCAAAAGGCATCCATACACTATCAACAAAACACAGCAGAGTTAAGACCTGAATTTGTTATATAACTATGTCCTGTATTCTTAAATAACATGGGAAAATGATGATACCTACTTTTGCAGATACTTGAGAACTTCATTTTGGATACAGCTCAATTTTAGTACTGACTTGTTCCTCATTTGAAAACAAACCATATAGAGCGGTAAGAAAGGTAGAAGATGAAAGTAAGCCTCTCTTTGTTTTCTTTCTTTCCCGCCATTGCCCAGGAAGACAAAGCAGCTTGAGAAAACCTACTACAGGTTTGTCTTTTATTATGTGACTATTTTAAATAATTACTTGATTTTTTTTCCTTTCATGCAATCTCCTTCCATCTTACCATGCTTGAAGGAGACACACAGTATTTTGCTGGCAAAGTAATTTGGAGTCTCAATGAGATGTGAATATCTGCAATGCTCCTGTTTCTTTAGTATTTACTTCCTAACAGTTGAGATTTTTTTTCCCCCCTTATGGTACAGTTGACAAAGAAGAAAAGAAACAAATGAGACAGGTTTTTTAGTTTATAAGGAGTCCATGTTTATTCACTGTAATTTTGTAAGACTTCTGTTTGCATGTGAAAACACATTGGTTCAATGATCACATGGCTTTAGGAAGACCTGCTTTGCTTTATTTTCTTTGATCCTTTATTATCTCTCATCTTTATTGTCTCTGATCTTTACTGCTACAGCTGCTGATTCTTGATAAATACATCCCTCCTACAAAAACTTGTGCATGTGAAATAAATAAGATTGCCCTCCCCTGTTTACATATTTATTGTTTGCTGACCATTAACAGTTTGGGGACTATGCTATTTAGAAAGGAGACTTTACGATATACTTCTGTTCATGGTAACAAAAGAATTTCTATCTTTCTTAGATGTGTTATACTCACATATTTTGATTTTCTGTTTTTTTTTCAAAATGAATCAATCCTTCTGTAGAGTTTAAGCAAGCCTTTCCAGAGGGAAATATAAACTCATATTGGTTTTTGTCTGAGAATTCCAATTTTCTCCTATTGTTCTCATGATCCACATTATTTTACCTATTCAAGTTTCCCTTATATTAAGCTTCTAGAGCATTTATAAAGTTAGATATAAGAATATTTTTAAAATCTTATTTGTTCTTGAAGAACTAAAGACTGTTCAGTGGAAAGACTCCCATTCTTAAGGGACTAAACATAATTGAACTATTCTACCATCCCATGAAGCAAGTTCATATTTAAAGAAAATTATATGAACAACCAAGAAGAAATCAATATATCAAGATGTTTCTTTATATATTTTAGANATAGAGGTTTCAGAACTGTTATCTCCTTTAAATAATTGAATTAAGCTGAAGCACATAAAGCAAACTTCGTAAAATCACATTGAGGTTAGTGAAGGTCCAATTTCAGTCCATTTGATTTTACTGGATAATTTTCTACAACTGAATGATTTCTTCTCACCCTTTCCCTCACACTACCCTACTGTATGTGCCTGAACAAGTCATTGTTTTTTATGTCCTATTGATCTAACAGCAGTGTAGAGGTAAGATCTCAAACCTGACAATAGTACAAGATGATGCTTTTAGTGATTAATGGTGAGGAGACAGTGAGTATTATCTGTGTATTAGTTTTCTGTATATTATACTGGAGGTTACAAGTCACTCCAGAAGTGTTCGTTTGCGTTGAATTTTCTATGGGATGCCGAAGGTAACAGATATTAAACAGGTAAAGTAGCACATGGAATATTAGATTTAGGGCATTATTTCATGAAATTGACAACACCTAGTGGCATCTTGAACAGTGACTGAATTACTTTACATATTTACATTACAGATGTACATTAAACATGCATGTAAGGATTTCCTGTAATTTCTTAAGGTTATCCTGGTTCAGCTCAAAATCTCATTTCTACATTTATTTTTATTGACAATATTCTAAGATGCTGAAAACACAAAGTCTTTTTCTTCCCTATTATTCCTTCTGTTCCTATTGTTTATTCCCACCTGAAGTCAGAATCTCAGATTGTGGCATCAATCATACCACAACAATGAAGAGTGATGTCACAAAGGAAGGATTATTATTTCGGGTGAGAGCAGCTAGAGCATATTAATTTTTCAGAAACAAAGATATCAGGTTTTCATACAAATGTCCTTTGTAATAGAGAATAATGGAAATGAAACACAGTCAATATGTAGTGTGACTACAAGTGGAATTTTTTCTTGAAGAGATGCTTTTCAAAGCTGTACCGCAAGAAAATAGTGATCTTAAAGGTGACTCAAACAGAAACAGACAAATGAAGGGTGGAATTGCATCTCAATGGCTTGAAAAACAAAGAAGCTTGAAAGTTTTATTTCTTTGCCTGTTTCCACTTTAATTATTTTATTGTTTTGTTTTCCTTCTTTCTTTATCTTTTTCTTCTTTTTTTTTTCTTTTTCTCTTTAAATAATACATGGCTTGTATCAATGAGCAACTGAAAAAAGTAACTGAATGATGACATTAACAGTTGGCAAGAAAATGAAAACACAAGAATTTAAAAGGTTTTTTTAGTATCTTGAGATTCTTTTTTAGTATCCGGTTAATTTAGTTGCCAGAATGCACAATAATGAGTATGCATCTGAGACTTACAAGTATACCAGTGAAATCAGAAAGGGTGAAATATAGCATTATCCATTTGTAGCAAAAAAAAAAATAAACAGAAACACTTGCTTAAAAAAAACAAAAACAAAACCAAACCAAAACCAGACCAATATTTTCCAAGTGTCCCCTGCATATCAATAGAAATTATTATATCAAAATGGTCATGAATCTTGTTTTCATTTTTCCTTTGAGGTATCACCTTTAAAATCAGACATGCATTTCTGCCTGTCTTAGCTTTGCTAATGTTTTAAATTTAATATCTCAAATGCTTTATATTGTGTTTAGAAAAATCAGTAGTTAGATGTATGTTCTTATATTGTTACAAATAATATAATTATAGGTTTTAATTTCCTGAAATGAAAAGATATCCTCCAAGAAAACCACTGGAATTTAATTTTCTCTGACAAAAATGTATAGTTTTAATTTTTATACTTACAGATTTGGATGCCAAAAAAATTATAAATGTGAAATCCTGGACCGACTAAAACCATGGACTAATCTTTCACTGATTTCCCTGGGGCAATTATTCCCTGATTGATAGTACCTTATGTTTTGGTTGAATTGCTCAAAGAGGTATCTACTCATGTTCCTTTTACAAGGAGGGTTGTTATAAAAGTAGTTTCGAAGTAATAACTATTTACTGAAAAAAAAAAAACCTGTCCTGGAAGATAAAATATTTTCAAAATGAAACTAAAAAAACAATTACTAAATATTTTAAAAGGCATGCAATTAATTTCAGCTGAATAAATTAATTTTAGGCATATTTAATTTCCCTCCTTTACTGTCAGAACTGATTACAATGATGAGACTGACTCACAGAATATTTACTTACAACAAAGGAAAGATTTTATATATGAGTCTAGTGTCCCATAGAAATCTAACCATGGGTTTAGACCTGATTCTATTCCTACCTAAATTAATAGACTATTCCAGCAGATTTCAAATTAATGGAAGACTCACGGAGATTTCAGATGAGGCCCTATTGTATATGCTTATGGCTCACTGAGCCTGGTGCATTTGTTTTGCAATGGAAGTTCCTAATAATTAAGAGAATGTTCATCTTCTGTAGCTTGCTTAACTAAAACCCCTGCAAAAAGTTTTCCAGGAAAGACTTTTTCAAACAGGTTTTAAATAAACTCTATTTACTTATAGCAACAGTCAGAACACTAAAAGCATCTAAGTACATTATTTTAGCAACGTTCTTGTAAATGCCATAAAATCTGTGCAAATTTGAAGTTTTACTGGAATCCCTTAACACACAGGAGTACCTAGGTGACCCTGCACAAGGCTGAAGAACAGTTTCATGTGAACCAGAGCCATGAGTAATTATGGACAAATATACCAAATGTTTGTTTGAGATATACACTAACAGTATTGCTTTATAACAGCATACACTTTCACTGGAATTAGGCTTTAATCTAGAACTAATATAAAACTGCATTCCAACTAGATTATAATCCAAAAATATCAATTTAAAATTTCGTTCTAACATTCTCTGTTTAGAATCTCTATTTGAATTTGTTATAAAATTCTGCATTTTGCAAGACTTTTGGTTTTTTCTCTCAGAAGTGCCAGAACAGATGGCTCAGTCTGGCATCAGTATTACACAGCAGGGTCTTAACTAACATAATTAATTTGCAATTAATAATCTCTCACTTCAAGTTGAGGTCTCACTGAATTGGTTCCTGAATTTATATGATTCTCACATACAGTAGCAGTAACTGTATGTTAAATGTAATAGTAATAAAGTAGTGGACCTTTTGGAATGCTAATTACTCCTAAGAGCCTTATTCAGCACAAAGCTCAGTATCACCAGTATTTTGGACTAAACTGTCCTTGTTGCAACAGGCTGGGGAAGAAATAAGGGAAGATGAGGTGGCCTTTTAACTTTATGCAAACTAGAAAGATATCAGACTCAGAAAGCAAGGTCTGTTTCCTTCATGTTATATATATCACAAGACTAAGAAAAATAAGAATATGAAGAAATCAGAATTTCCTCATGTTTCTGCTCACAGGTTAGTGTCACTGCCACTGATAAACTGTCAAGCAAGATAGACCCCCAACAGGAACTCCAAGATATCAAGTCATAAAAAATCAAATGGAAATGCAGCAACAGCACAATTTTTACTTTTTTTTTCTGTAGGCTGCTTGGTACCCAGCAATTGCTTGTGATGTGGAGTAGGATTTGTGTAAGGACCAGAAATCATTCTTAATTTCCAAAGAGGTTCTAGGGTCAGGACTAGAACACAGGATGTAAAGTAGGATAAGCCAGCTTTCAGGCTTTTTTGTTACATTATGAAAGGCTTACCTAGAAAGAAAGTAATTTATCTAGAAAGAAAGTAGTTTATTTTGAAAAAAATCCCGACGTGCAATATCTTTCATTTCTGAATGCATAAGCTCTGTTTTATGTTTATTGAGACATAAATATTTTGTGACTTAGCCCTCTTATATGCAACTAGCAAAGATGGTGATAGCAGTTGCAATGAATAGAGCAAAATGGATTTCCAAGAAATGTGAGAAAAAGAAAAGAATAAGTATCAAGATTTCAGAATTTCTCTTAATTGTTATCAGAAACCTAGCAGGGAGAGGAAGGAAGAAATCTTGAAACACCAGGAAGAGGAGGGGAGTTTGACGTTATCAAGAAAGGATGCATGTTAATGAAAAATCAATACCATTATTATCTCCAGAACAACAAAGCTTTCACATTTTGCTTTTGGTTTCACAAATCTTCAAACTAGCATAAAAGAGGATAATGAGAACAGGCAAGCTGAGAGACTTTTTCCACCCTTCTCATATTTATTATCTAAATTTTAATTTATGTATTATGCATCCGTTTAGCCAGGTTGGTTTGTTCAGTCAAGTTACTTTGTTTAGAAATCTGCATCTTTTATTTCCTGTATTTTTTGTTGTACCGTGTCTTTTTTCAAAGCGTATTTTCTTTGGATAATAGAAAGACATGGCCTTTGCTGGTTTACTTAAGAGATGGTTGTTTGTTTTCTTCGAAAAGAATGATATCTTGGGCCTCGAATACAGTAAATAAAATAAGTAGTAGATGATATATTGGTTAATGCTGATGAATATGGAAATAGATTGCAGCACCTATCCTTAAAGATGGCATAGAAGTGGACAGACACCCCAGCCAGCAGAAGTTGCCTGGCAAAGTTGTTTAGGTCTCTGTGAAAGGTAGTGAATGTAAACATAAAGCCACGGAAATGCCCTTTGGCTTTACACAGAGCCACAAAAATGACTGGACTATTAGGAGCCTGTTTCAGTGCAAGACAAGGGTTAAGTGGTGCAGTTTAGCCGTTATACGTTTATGTGAGCTGCATACTTAACTTCCATTTTTAACTCTGAAAGTCTCCCCATGTATATCTCAGCACAACATCCACAGTCCATTGCAAGGGAGCTTTAGTAGTGGTTTGGTTTTTTTGCAGGGGATGGCTTTCACTAGGGAAAAAGAGGTGGGTGGCAGGGAGCAGCAAGAGCAGGGTGGCTCCCTGGGGCCAGGGCACTAGGAGCAGCGGGAGGTCCCCACAGGTCTGTCAGGGCAGGGCCTGGCAGCCAGAGCCTGTCCCACCGCCCCAGCCAGGAGCAGGCGGCCAGGGGGCATCAGGGACAGCCCCAGCCTTGGGCACTGGGCAAGTCCCTGGGGATGGGGACGGGCCAAGGCCAGGACGGGACCTGGGCCTGCAGGTAGGCCCATGGCCTGGCAGGGCAGGGCTGTGGCGAGCTGCAGACTGGCTCAGATGGGATGTCTCTGGGGCAGGAGCTGATGGCCCCAGGGGGCTGCAATGGGGTGCTGGGCTGTGGGCAGGGTGGGGGGAGCCCTGGGGTTGGGCGGGACAGGCAGGCTGGCAGTGCCTCGGGGACATAGCAGAGGGGAACACATACATTGTGTTGATGTAACTTGGTAAAACCATGAGAAATAAGCAACACATTAGAGTATACTTATCTTATTAGCAAACCAGTGCGGTTTGCTCCGTAGCATTTTTGCCTTAATGAAATTCAGTTTTCAGAAAGAAAAAGAAAAATCTCCTAAAGACAAAAAATGACACTCATCTCTCAGATAAAATCAGGATGACAAAGTAACTGTAATACTACTTGGATAAAGTTAAGACTCATTCAAGCATGGCAGTGCTTGACAGATAAAAATGCTGGGCAGAAAGGCACTTTGTGGTGCCTCAGGGAAAAGCATAAACACCATAAATGTGGTATGTATACTTATACTGCTTTATAGACCTATAGAAGAATCTTGCAGTTTTCTATGAATGCAGTAAGAACAGCTGGATGTTTTTATTTTGATATTGAGGATTCTGGCATGTTTTTGGGTTTGTTTTTTTTTTTTTTTAGATCTCTTAATCTTCATCTTAATTTCAACAGTACTTCAGAAATTCTTTTACAGGAATTAACATTCGGAAAAATCAGAATGCATTAGAAAGTGTACAAAACTGTTTTTAAAGGTGTTATACAATAATGTCTTATCTAATAGCTAGAAACATCCTGTGATACTATAAAGAGTAGCACAACTAAGCCACTGGTTTAATTCAGGATTATCAGCTCTTCTGAAGTAAGAATAATTATTCCACACTCTGACGTAATTCTCTGTTCCCATTTTATCTTTTCAGTACATAGAGAAATGTCTCTAGTTCATGAGAATTTATTTTTTATCCATAGTATGTAGAATCAAATTGAACATAAAGTCTTGTCTCATCTTTGCATATCAATTAAAATGTACTTTTGTGACAACTTATGACAAAGCAGTCTTAGCTATGATGGCTGCTGGCTCAAAAGTAAAAGATCTTTAAAAAAAAAAAGCATAAGAAATATTCTTGAATTTTTCCTAACTCAGCTGAAGTTTTTGTTCCTCTGTCCATGAAAAGTCACCTCCTCTTTCTTGTTATTAGAAAAAAAGTAGCTTGAGGACCAGTTTTTCTTTCCTCAGCTTTGCTCAACAGGGACCACCTTGCCAAGATTTCTTATGCTACTAACTAAGGCACTAAATTGTGCACAGAGCAAGGTTATACATAGAGATGTTTCAAATATTTAAAAAAACACGATCTGCAGGTTATTAAAAGACTGAAATAGCTGGTGATTTAACAGTGATGGGAAAAAATGTTGAAGCAGAGGCACACTCAGAAACAAATGGTCATTTAACTAAGGCTTCAAATCTTGAATAGCTCAGAAGGATGCCAAAGCAAGCCATTTGCCTAGGAGTGCTTTCTATAATACATGAAGATATTGGATCTTTCAACAAAACAAATCAAATCAGATACATATCAAAATTCAACTGTCATTAGTCCCAGGAATGCTGGTATTATTCAATCCTATTAAAGTTGCCAGTGATAACGATAAAATACCAACAGCCAGCAAGGGTTTACAATAGTGATTCAACAGTTTTAAGAGTACTTACTGCTATTCTTTATTCACTGTCATTTGACAATGAACTGTGAGGTTTAGATTTCAAACAAAGGAAAAGATCATTTCAAAATCATAAGAATATGTACAAGGGAAGCACTAAGTATGATAGTGCTGGGGACAGTGTAGTGGCTTCCGTTTCAAGAATACAGTTGGGAAAAATTAAAGAACACAATGCTATATACAGTTGATAGTGGTATATCAATAAAGGGACTGTCGTGGTTTAACCTGGCAGGCAGGTGAATGCCACACAGTTGCTCACTCACTCCCCCCCGCTGGGATGGGGGAGAGAATTGGAAGGGTAAAAGTGAGAAAACTCGGGGGTTGAGATAAAGACAGTTTAGTAGGTAAAGCAAAAGCTGCACACGCAAACAAAGCAAAACAAGGAGTTCATTCACTACTTCCCATCGGCAGGCAGGTGTTCAGCCATCTCCAGGAAAGCAGGGCTCCATCACACGTAACAGTTACTTGGGAAGACAAACACCATCACTCTGAACGTCCCCCCTTCCTTCTTCTTCCCCTATCTTTATATGCTGAGCATGATGTCATATGGTATGGAATATCCCTTTGGTCAGTTGGGGTCAGCTGTCCCGTCTGTGTCCCCTCCCAGCTTCTTGTGCACCTGGCAGAGCATGGGAAGGTGAAAAAGTCCTTGACTAGTGTAAGAACTACTTAGCAATAACTAAAACATCTCCTCATTATCAACACTGTTTTTAGCACAAATCCAAAACATAGCCCCATACTAGCTAATATGAAGAAAATTAACTCTATCCCAGCAAAAACCAGCACATTCTCCACCCCTTATTCCATACCATTTACGTCATGCTCAGGTCCCACACTATCCAGTACACTCTCATTACCCACCACTCCCCTTCCCATCCTTTGATATAATACACAGATATCATTCCCTTAGTCTGTGGACCACCCCTGTAANCGAACTCCTCCCCTTGCCCCTGCTCTGGCTTGGATTTATCCACAGACTGCAGTCCCTTAGGAGTGTACCTGCTCCAAGTGGAGCCTTATCTATGAGCCACAGTCTCTCCACCTGCTATGGCATAGACTTATCCACAACCACAGTCCCTTCAGAAATAAACCTGCTCCAATGTGGCCTTACCCATGGCTGCAATCCCTCCAGGGGTGTACCTGATCTGTTGTGGCCTTCTCCAAGGCCACACACTTTGAGGTGTTCCAGCATGACCTCATGCACAGCCACTGGTGCTTCAAGGTGTACCTGCTGCACCATGGACTTATCCACAGCCACAGATGCTTTGAGGTGTACCTTCTCCAGCGTGGACTTATCCTTGGGCCACAATCCCTTCAGAGGTATACCTGCTGTGGCACAGACGTAACCACGGCCACAGACACTTCGAGATATACCTGCTCTGGTGCGGACTTGTTCATGGCCACAGATGCTTCAGGGTGTCCTCCCACATGGACTCATCCACAGGTCACAGTCCCTTTGACTTGAGTTCACACTGGATTTCCGGCCGGTCCCATACAGCAGCAGAATAATTCTACCTGCGGGTAATATTCACAGAAATGACAGTGCATGGAAAGCATTTATTTGCTTTCCATTTGAGGATGGAAGGACAGTTGCAATTTCTTCAAAGTTGCACAGATTTCTTTTCCAGCAGTTTCAAAAAAGAATTACATAAACTGTTGAACAGAGATTGGATGGGTTTATAATTTCATTATATTATTGAAACAATTACAGTGAAAGAGCTTGTAGTTTCTTTCTTTACAATATCTTTCATGAATTAGAGACCAATGTCATCAGACACTTTTACCCATAAAAATATTTTTTACAACTTATTCCCTTGTCATGGTTTTGATCATGGTAGGAATATTGCACCCATAACCTGGAGGCTTTAGAACATCCTTGCAGAACTCACAGGTGGCTTCGATCCTCCTTCAGCAGAAATTATTTAAACCTCAATTTCCCAACTCAGGATATTCAGAAAGGGAATAATATAGTCCTAATATTGTTCTATTGAGTAAATAAGTAACTTCAGCACTAAAAAACAGTGCCAGGACTACATGGCTATCCATTAAACGTAGATGATGTTTCATAATTATGTCTAATGCTGCCCTTTAGCAGGAGAGCTAATAGAACTGGCTAGCAGGCAGAACTCAGCCTCTGTGATATTGTCTCCTAGAGGCTTCAAATCTCATGTCTTAGTCTCTTGTTCTGGGCCTGCCCTGACAAACAGAGTGATTCTTTTCCAATACAGGTGTGGGAGAGGCAAAAAGAATGGAAGTGTTCCTTGCTTTCTGAATACTGCCAACTCTCCCCTGGTTTGCAGTGCTGGGGGGTGGAGGGTGATTGAAAGAAGTAGAAATACACATCAACTGAATCATCAAACTTGAAACATGAAATCGTTAGGGGACTCTGCAGAATTACTATGTAATTTCCACTGTCTGCCTTACACTGGTTAAAGTATTGGCAATAGGTTATCAACATGTCATTTTAACATTTCTTTTAACATTTTGTAACATTAAACAATGGCCATTAAAAGCCGTAAGAAATCACTAATAAAAATGTAAAGTAATAAACATTTTGAAACCAAAACAGTGTTCAGTGGGTCAGTAATAACACATCTTACAATTCAAAGTCTGGCAAAATAGATGCAGGTGGAAATCAAAGCTATATTCTTAACTTGAATTGTGGAAAGGGAGGATGGGAGAAGGGATTATTGATGATGCAGAGAGATATAAACTGCTAGAAACTCACTAATTTTCTATAATTTGAAAACAGTTTGGCTCATTTTCTTCAAATATCAGGTTCTTTGCTTTCTTAGGAAATTTTCAGAAGGAATACATTTCATAAGAAAGGCTAGGGAAATGTCGAAGCATGACTTCATAAAGTTAGTAGCAACTACCACTACACTCACACTGAATGTAGCTTTGAATGATGAACTTAAAACAGAAAAAGTTTCATGTTACAGTTGAAACACTATTCTTTTTTGTTTCTACAGTAGGCTGTCTCGAAGCACTAAGCTATTTAGCATGATGAAAATTAAATAGCCAAACTATGTGAATTTGTCATTACCAACTGTGGCATCATCTACATTTCATACTAACAAATTAAAGTTTACTGCCATATTTGAAACATGCAATCAAGTTGTAGCCAGATGGAGAAGCTGTTTTAAAGTAGATAAAGTTGCAAACATAATCTCTTTATGCTTTTGAAATAACCATGTTAAATATTCTGAAAGAGAAATTGCAGTTCTCACTGGCATGTATCAATCAATTTGTCTGGTATCATAGTAATTTGAAACCACACTTCCAGGCCATCTCCTACAAATGGTAATAAAGGATAGGGTTAATGCTTGCAGTGTGCACTGATCTCCTAATGAAACACTGTAGTTTGGGATTCTGTTGTAAAATCTGCATAAAATGAATTTTTCTGCTTTTGTTGAATAGGTGTAGGAATGCTCGCAAATAAACTTTTTTTTTTAGAGAATCTGAAGAGGTTACTGGAAAGTGCAAGACAAAAACATGTAGACCATTCTACAAAGTGAAATGATGCAATGGTTGAAAGATTTCCTGAATTTTTTTTTTAAATTAATATAAGTAAACCATTATGTATAAATAATCCAGGAATACACTATTAGTGGCAGTTCACGTCATATAAGTTTGGAGCTTTAGTGCCTTTAATTTTCACATGTATCACTAATACACATATAGTTAGGCACGTGAATTTCTGTTGTATATTTTTGAAGACTGTATTGGCAAATATTTGCTACTGTAATGAGGATGTAATGGGATATAATAAAGAAGATTTAAGTACTGCTATGAGGATGCCATAGTAACACTATAGTCAGAGTTGACATAATCTTTAGTATGAACCTGTAACCAAATGCTGCAAAGGAGAACAAAGGAAAGTATGTTTCTAGACTGTTAATTTACTGTCTTTGGAAACCATGGGCAAAAGAAGCTAAAGTTTTCTCCTGCTGTGTATGGAATTCTTATGAGATGGCAAGTTCTCTCATATCATTCTTATCCATGCAGTTTCTGAGCACTTTTCAAGAGATCATTCAGAAAACACAACTGAAACTAGTCTGCAAACAGCAAGTAAGACATGGAAGTGGCAACAAGAACAGATCCTGCAAAGATACTAGAAGAGAAACACACAAAAAAAGGAGCTTCATTATCCAATGGAAAATGAGATTTGCCAAAATAAATATAGTCTCTGACCTTCAGAACCTGGGATTCTTTCTTTCTTTACATCAAGACAAAATGGAGTTGTCTTCAGCACAAAGGAGATTAATCTTTTTCATGATTTCCATCTCGGAACTAGGCTCAGGACACTAAACACTGTACACACTGAGATCTATCAACAGAGTATTATACTTTGCTGACTACTGTTTTCCTTTCCTTCTTTTAGTGCAGATTAGTCATGAAAGACTATGAGCTCTATGGGGTAAACAAACATAAACATTGAAAATTGATGGTTTGATGGATATATCAGTCTATCCGTAATAGCAAAAGTCTGTATTACAGGTGGAATTTTTTTTCCTGTGAATTCATTGTAGACATTTGCTAAAAAGAGGTAAAGGCATTATAATACAGATGAGTGTAATCTAAGCTTAATGAGACCCACCAGCTTATCAACCACTGAGAAACAAAACTTGTGATGAAAAGAACTGAACTCCAGTGTCCTGATTATAGCCATAACGCAAGAAATGCAATTTATTGTATGTCAGAGAAGTATACATAATTTACTGCTGGAGACAAGTTAGTGAAGAACTTCCATTGCAGACATTAATACCTATGTGTGTGGAATAAAAAGCTACTACCCTTTTCAGAATTTTACACACCATTTCCTGCATTTATCCCTCCTGGACAACAGCAAATGACTTCCAGATGCAATTGAAACTAGCAGCTTGAAAATGATAGTGTCAATCTAAACTAGGTTTAAAATAACCTCCCAACCAAAAAACAAGTAGGTATCTAAGCCCATACTGGTAAGAAAATTAGACCTGGAGTTACTTACAATAAAAGTGGAATTTAATAGTGCAGAGTAATTTTTTCTTCCTTTAGTGGAAATTTGAATGTGGTATTTATTATTTAAATTTCACTCATAAATCACAGAAATGAAAAGTTATTGTTTCTAAGTATTTCATTTCTACACATCACAACTACACTGGAAAAGAAACCTGCATGAACTTTTATTTATGTGGGAAAGCCACTGAGACATAGTCTTGCTACTTAAATGTTGTGTCCTTCAGAACATAGAATAATGGCACATTGCCTCTCCAAATGCTGGGACTCAGTTCAATGAAAATATTTCCATAAAGCACACATGCACACAAACATAATCATGTGGTTGAGTGAAATGTAGTTTACAACAAAAGAATATGGATAAGATGAACTAACTATTCAAAGCAAGTAAAAGAAAAGAACAAAAAAGCATCTGGACATCAGGAAGAATTTCTTTACTGAAAGAGTGGTTAGGCATTGAACAGGCTGCCCAGAGAGGTGGTGGAGTTGTCAACCCTGGAGGAGTTCAAAAAAGGTGTAGACGTGGCACTCCAGGGCCTAGTTTAGGAGTCACGGTGGTGTTAGTTGATGGTTGGACTTGATGATCTTAGAGGTCTTTTCCAACCTTAATGATTCTATGATTCTATGATTCTATGATCTGGTGATACTGGGTGGCTCATGAGACAACTAAAGGCTTTGAATTTTTCAGCTCTTAACTAGTGTAATATTAAACTTGAACCTGATTACTATTAATAAAAAATTTATTACAACTTCATGACTTCCTCAAAGAGACTAAATGGGTTCACTTCCAGTAAACTTACTGGATTCCCAATAAATAAATAGTCTTCAGAATTAGCATTCTTCCTGGCAGGCTTAATAGATAGAAGCATAAATCTAGGTTTCACTGTTAATCCCTCAATTAGTTCTTCTTGAATCACAGTCAGGAATATTGGTGAAGCAAAGTGAAAAAAACTTAAATGGGAGATGTTTGTAGAACACCGTTTTCTTGGGTTATCAGCCTGAAACATTTTATTACCAGTAGATTCATCCAAACAAATCCCATAAAAGAAAATCATTATGAAACTCAAAACTTCACTAAAATTTAGGGTCTGGATAGAACTAAGGCATCCTCTTTCAACAAACAGATAGAAAAACAAATTAAAATTTATCTTGTGAAGAGTTTGTGGCCCACAGAGAAAGAAATATTCATGAAAAGATTTAACCCAGCTTCACATTTTGTATGTCCCTTACCATACTAAGAGAACTCTCTTGTAAGCTACGTTAAGATGCACATCAGTTACCCTCGTGCAAAGTGGCCTGGATGTCTTTGTCTCTGACTTTGACGTGCCTTTTTGGTTTGGGCACCTTTATTTGCTTCCCACAGAGCACAGGGTGGGTGAAGGAGAAAAAGTTATTATATGCCAACATAAGCTAGGGGTGTACCAGGATATTAATGACCTCTAGACTTAGGATCTAGGAAGTACTTCTAAATCACAGTACTATCTCAGGAAAGAGCCTCAGAAATATTTAAGAAGAGTGAAAGAACAGAGCCAAGTGTATAAAATGAAACAGAAAAAGTTCAGGGGTTCAGACTCAGAATTCTGGAAAATCCATTACATGTAGCAGTTACAGTAGCTCCCATCAATAATGCCATGCTAGAAGAACAGAAAAGAAGATCAGAGAATGTGGAAATTAAGATATCACAAAAACATTCATAGAGTTAGTCCACCAATAAATATAGCTCAATTATAATAGTTATTAGGGACTGAGAAGGTAATTTTAAGAATTTTAACTCAGACTAGGGTTCATTTGAATGCAGGAAGAAGAACATCTCTAAGGATGTTAATCCCAAAGAAGCAGTTGATATTCAAAGCAGTGAATGGACATTCATTAGCAAATCCTTACAAGTTTTGGTGATGGATTGGAAAACCAAGGCAGAGTGGTGACAGGGTCTAGACTGGCTCTGCATACTTTTACCTGTTTCGTCACAGCAAATTTGGAAAAAAAACAACAACCCCAAACATATTTGTAACCCACTTTCTCAGGGTAGCTCTCTTTAAAATGACAATGAATAAACAAACAGACCTTGCTGCTGTGGACCCCTTTGTACTGCTGGGCAGCAGGAGTTAAAAATCTTCCTCCTTTATCTGAGTTGCATGGTGTCTATAACAGTGTACTTCCAAATTTGGTCCCTTATTTCCTGGTCTGTCCTTGATTTAGTTAAACTGGAAAGTAATAAGTGTTTCCAAAGCCTTTGTTAATTGTAACATAATTGCTCAAGATTATTTATTTATTGGGCTGTAGCTGATTCTGACCTTGAAATAACGCTTTCTGAAGGAAATACCATAAAATATATGCAGCGCTTTGAGTTTTATGTATTGTTTTAACATACTATTCTCCTAATATCTGAATTTAAACCCAAACAGCACATTCTCTCAAGCCATTTAAAAAAAGTTTTTGCGGTCTTTTGCCAGCCATATCATTCCTATTCCAGTCATGTCATTGAAATGCATGTTGTTTTAAGTTCACATCTTCATGGTAAATTAGCTCAAGAGTGTGATTAATAAATCACTTTCTGTAGCTATTGTTTGCCTGTTACAAAAGAGAAAGATGAAGTTAAAACTTCCCTTTATTACCCCTGTAACAAAATCATCTCTGTCCCCATTGGATTTATATCTATCATATTGGCTTTTTGATAAACTTGTTCAGATTTAAGAAACCTTGTTTCTTATTCTCTAGTCTCCTGAAGAACAGAACAAAACATTTTTCTTCTGAAGAACTAGGTGAATTGTTTAAGACAGTATCTTAAATGTTAGGAAACTAAGGCATAGAAACTTTGATGGAGCTACTCCTGTATGTGTAGTACATTCATTGTGAAAGCAAGTAGCAACTTCGGAACATACTAATAGAGTCCTTTACCTTTTCTTTCTTTATTTTTTAGGTTAGCATTCATTAAACTGGAGTTATAAGAGAGCAATCCCATGTATAATCTAACATTGAGAAGCTTTTTTTTATAAGGAGGAGAGTTTTGGTGAGAGGATGCATACAGTATGAAAAGTCGTTTTCCGGCATCTCTGTACTGCAAAACTAAATTTTGACTGCAGAATAGAAAGACCAGTGTAGAAATCCTTGTTTATTCTAGCCAAAGGTTGACTTTGCGAAGTCTGACTCTGAATCAGTTCTAGGATCTAGGCCTCCCTTTCCCCTTTTTTAATGTCACTATCTGAAATCCAGCATATGAGACAGATTCGTGGAAGAACAAAATTTGTTTTCTTTGTGAGAAAGCAGAATCCTGCAAGTCAACTGCCTTCTTATTGTCTTCAACATTATTGACTCGTGGGGCTGTGGATAGGAATGTTATCTAATGAATTGTCCCCCAATGACTATAGCATGTATGTAAACAGAAGTCAACATATGCAACATTTTCTATGGAAAGGTTCAAAATACATTAGCTTAAAGGAATTAAATTGAAACACTGATAGTAATACCTTGCACTTCTTCAGTAACACTACCACTATTCTGCAGACTGGCAAAATGAAACACAGGGGTAATAATCTGGCCACGGTTACCTAGGAGCTTATGGCAGAGCTAGTAATAAAACACTGTTTGGAAGCCCCTAGACAGCTAATCCATGGAGAACTGCAGAGAAGAGGTAAAAATATGAATGATATCGTGATTATGTCTATTTCAGTGGAGCAACATAATTAATAATAGTTCTCAGCAATTTTTCTGATGTTCAAATCATTTGTCCGATTATGGAACATATTCAGAATATGTTTCTGTATCCACTAAATACACAGAACCATTATTTCTTTTTCTTTTCCTTTTTTTTTTGTTTTTGTTTTGTTTTGTTTTGTTTTTCAACCTGGATTTTTTGTTTGTTTTTTTTTTTTTTTTCCCCAGTCTTCCTAGTAAGGACACATTACAAATTTATAAAAATCCTTTCTACAGCAAATTCAAATTTTTAGATTCAAATTTTTGCTTGAACCCTTTCTTTATGTATATTAATTTCTAGCAATAACTCCCAAGAAAGCTGCACAGGCAATAAACAAGGCTTTATGTGCTTATTTATTTATCTGAAACAAGAGTGAGAGCTGTATGAGCTGGAATATAGAAGATATGAAAATTCCATTCTAATTCAGGAATAAAATCACAAATATAATTACAACAGAAATCTTCATTACCTTGAAATAGAGTTCTTCTAAAGTGTAAATTGAGTGACCACTCAGAAAGTGAAGTGCTGACTTCTGCTCAAATCAACAGTAATTATCTTATACGTAAGTCAATGTGTGTATGACAAACTGAATATCAAACTATTTCAGGCTTGTGACCAACATCTGCAATACTCACAATTTAAGATGCTATCAAAACTAATGGAGAAGCTTCGTTAAAGCAATAGCTGGAGAATACAATACTGAACCTTTGAGAAAAGATAGTGAACCTTTCCAGCTATGTAATTAATGATTTATCATCAACTGTATTTATTATTGTAGACTTCATAAATAAAAGCTGTTGGTAATTTCTTATTTTTTCTCCATAAAACATTGAGAAACAAGATGTCTGGCTGTTCCTTCATATTCTTTTTCTGACCATTTTTTCTATCTTTACTGCTTCTTAATTACCTACTAAGAAATAAAGAAAATAAGGCATACCCTTTTGCATTCTCAGAATAACCTTTTCTGCTTGAAAGTCTCCTAAAAGACACAACCTTCTCTGCAGCAGGTGTAGTTTTAATGATGCTTTGATGCCATATGTCAAATTTCATCACTTGCTGTGAAGAGTGACATTTCTTTTGATAGCTCCTAGCAACAGCAACACCAGTTGTTGGTGGTCACCTCGCACTAGACAAATAATTCCTGCAGCACGAACATTTAATTTCAGTTTCATGCCAGGCTGCACATAATCTCTGCTGCTCTCCTCTGTCCGTAATTATTTTTAAAGTAAAATAAATCTATATTATTAATTTGATGCCCACTATATTTGTTTTCACATACACACTCACAAGAGTACCACTACATTCTGCATAGGGGTGTTTCAAAGCTGCCTTCAGATCTGGATTTCCTGTCAGTATAGACAGTGAATACGGAAGCATGGCCCAAGGCACAGCTAGGGATGACTTTCAAGAACATGTTTGCCCACAGGTGCCAGGCAGTAGAAGCGCATCATTGCTATAACATTAAATGTACTGGTACATCAGCAGACATCCAAGTATGAGTGATCTGCAGGTTTTCTGAGAAGCCTCTATATGCATAGGGTGTTGGGGAGTATGACATTCCCCTTTGCTAATGTCATAATCATTCTTAGAAGAGTCATACGGGTATTCTGACACCATTATATCTACAGATAAAGGACTCACTTGACAAGTCAGCTTGATTTTCAAATGGCACTTTATTTTTCTTCTAATGTTACTTTTATATCAGAAGCATATAATGAATTGCACTGCAGCTTTGCAAATTCAACACTATTGTTTATAGCTAATCAGTGACACCTTTAACATTTGCAAATAAATTAACAAAGCAATAATTCCAAACCTCGTTATAAGAGGAAGACCAAGAAATTAAATGTCTCACTGCTGGGCAGAGGAGAAAGGGAAGTGTAAAGTATCAACCAATGACTTTGTGAAGGGAAACAATTTGATACCTTTTCCAATTCAGCCTTCATTAAAAAAGTCACTGACATCTTTAATAGAGGAATAAGAACTCAGGCTACAACAGGGAGTGGAAACATTAGACATCATAGAATCATAGAATCATAGAATCATTAA
>WAAD01030581.1:8099-19104 GCA_013389945.1 Fregata magnificens
TATCTGGCAAAGGACTGCTGGGCTGAGGCAGTACTCAGAGTTACAGATCAGGTTCCCCAGTATGGTTCCAGCAGGCTTCATAAGAAAACCATACGCACAGTGACATGTACAGTAAGATTCTGTCACTGCTCAGTTTGAACTATAATACCTTTTTAGATTTCTTAGGTTTATGCACAACAAAATCTAGGAAACCTGGTATGATCTAGCTATTGGACATGAAGAGGGGAACTATTTATTTATTCTTGTCTCGTACAGTGTGCGTTGGTCTTAAGGTTTGGGGAAATAAGTAACTCATGGGAATGGTTGTGAGATACAGAAAGTTGAATTGCTACCATACCTAGCTTCTAAGTGGCTTTCAGAGCCTGCATTACACTAAAGATACCCTACTTCCAAGTAGTGTACAGAAAGGTTGCTGCAGTAGTGAACCAGGTATTGACTGGCACAGAGACAAAGAGCTGTCCCATGAAACTGTTTTCTTCCAGGTCCAATGTCCATGTAAAGAAAATTCCCTTCTTCCTGCTGGACAGATGGTGATTTTCTCCCTGGCTGTATTTATGATACATTTTGCCACCAGGAAGATTTTTTTCAAGATTTTTTTTTTAACTGTAAAAGCAAATGTTATATATTAACAACATCTAGCAATGCTGTAAGCTACCCCTGGCACTGTGCAACTTGTGCCCCTGCAAATACGTGTTGATAATGAGGTCATCCTGTTTAATGCAATAAGGATGAATTAAAGCACCTTTAGTTGGTTGTGTATCTCGTGTAAACTCAAAATAGGACTTCAGAGGAGTCTAGTAGCTCCAGACGGAGGCATGGTTTTCAGGCTTGATGAAGCATCTGGTAATTTTGCAGCAGTACATTTGATATTTTTACAGATCCCTAAATCCTATCTAAGATTTTCTTGGTATCATAGAGACACTTTTTTTTCTTATTTCTAGAAAAAGCAGCCAACGTGTGTTATCAGGAGTTTGATGTGCCGGGATATTTTCCAGTAGAACTGAAACAGTATCTTCCAAACGTCGTCTACAGCCATGACATAGAGAGGTTAGCAGCTAATCAAAGAACTCATAGATTTGTATGATACAAAGCATACTGTATGTGTAAAAAAAGACAAACATGGTTGAAGAATAATATTATTCTGTATGAAGATGAGTTACACAAAAGTGTGCACCTGTATGGAAGAGTTAGCTCTCTGAATAGACTAATTTTAAGTGATTTACAAGACTATTTCTTTTTGTTCCCTTTTCCATATCTTCATAAATGAGATCAGCATAGCTCTGAAGGCACAATTTTACAAGCAGTGGTTACGCTATAGTGTGATTCTTCTGAATCCCGTAAAGCACTGGTTACATTTTGCTTGTATTACAGTAGTGAGGTTTTTCAGTATGTATTTCAAATGTAGTTAGCAACCCTTAACCAATCAAAGCCCTTCTCAGGTAGTTGAGATTTAGGCTTCTTACTCTCCTGTTCTCCATGTCTCCTGCTTATGTGAGGAATAAGCAGATGAATTTGCAAGAAGAAACCTAAAATTAGTTTGTATTGAGACAAGTGAAATACTATGCAGTATAAAGGCATGTGACTTTTAGTTACACTACACAATTACAACATCCTCATCGTGACCTGAAAATCCACCTCTTTTAGAAATTAAAACACTTAGAAACCTTTCTCAGATTTTTTGTTTGGAAATGTGAGAAAAGTGACAGTTAGGTGAATATGTACAACGAGCAATATGGACAGCAAGGACAGACAGTATGTCTGGAAGTGCGTGTCCTGTACTGGGATGTAGTCAAGAATAACTTTGAAGCTGTGAGAAAGTAAGTTGTAATGTCGGTCCTGAATTTAACACACCAATGAAATTGCACTTCTGGTCCAGTTGCTACCTTCAGGAACCAAATCTAGAGGATATATAGGATTTTAGAGCTGATCGTGTAGGCTTTTAATGTAATTCTGGGGCTATTTTAAAACTCTGAAATTTGGTTGGAGGAAGTTATGGTGCATGTTGGAAAAACAGCTTTTCTGATTAAACTTAGACTTTGTTGAGGCAAGGTTAAAGATGCACTTGTAATCTGCAGATAAATAAATAAATGCTAATAAAAGAAGCAGTAAGACTGAACTCTCAGGAAGCCTGGATGCTGTACTTGAAGTGTGAAAACACAGTGAGCAGAGCTAAGCTATGGGACCGTTTCAGGAAGGGTGAATTTTGCTGTCTTCCTTGGAATGTGTCCAAGAAAATACGGTGTTTCAGTCATCAGTTCTCCCAGAGTACAGCCACTAAACAAAAAATCCCATCTGTTTCTAGCTGCTTGTTTTGATATTGATATTTACAGTGCAGACAACGTAGGTAATCTGGTTTCTAAATCATTTTCTGTCTTGTAAAAGAGTTCTTAGTACTTGTTTACCTTTTTGTTGTCGCGGTTTAAACCCAGCTGGCAACTAAACACCACGCAGCTGCTCGCTCACTTCCCCCCCCCCCAGGGGGTTGGGGGAGAGAATCGGAAGGGCAAAAGCAAGAAAACTTGTGGGTTGAGATAAAGACAGTTTAATAGATAAAGCAAAAGCTGGGCGCAAGCAAAGCAAAACAAGGAATTCCTTCACTACTTCCCATCGGCAGGCAGGTGTTCAGCCATCTCCAGGAAAGCAGGGCTCCATCACGCCTAACGGTTACTTGGGAAGACTAAACGCCATCACTCCAAACGCCCCCCCCTTCCTCCTTCTTCCCCAGCTTTATATGCTGAGCATGATGTCATATGGTATGGAATAGCCCTTTGGCCAGTTTGGATCAACAATTTTAGCTGTGTCCCCTCCCCTTCCAGCTTCTTGTGCACCTGGCAGAGCATGGGAGGCTAGAAAAGTCCTTGAGTAGTGTAAGCACTACTTAGCAACAACTAAAACATCTCTGTATTATCAACACTGTTTTCAGCACAAATCCAAAACAGCCCCATACTAGCTATTTTAAAGAGAATTAACCCTATCCCAGCCAAAACCAGCACAGTTGTTGCTTGATTTGTTTCAAAATGACCTCACACTAAATTTCTTAGCAGCGGGGACTGTTTGGGTTGATGCTGTTCTTCACTTTCATGTTCATGAGCATCAGAAGAATGTGCTCTCCTTCCTCAAATAGATACTTAAGCTTTAGGGCATGGTCATTTACTTGAAGGAAGTTTAGTGGGGTGGGTTCCTAAATCTCTCTGTAAGAAAACTGTTTGCCAGCCACTGAGTTGAGTGTGGGGTTTATGGAGAATTCACCCATCATTGTAGTTTGTAGCAGGTCTCTGATGCAGTTCAGAGCTGTCTTTCTGGATGTTGTTTGGCTGCGAGTGGGTTTAGCGAGTGGGCGGGCGTGTCTAGAAGAATGATTTCTGCTCCGTGAACTTTGCTGTAGCTTCTCCTCCTATCTGTGTGTCTTTTTCTCTGTCTTGACTAATTCTTTTCATTTCTGAATAATTGTGTGAGTGGAAACATTATTTGCATACCCACAGAGGCCCTGCTTTTTTCGGTAATTACACTGGGTTTGCTTATATTTGCTATCTGTATTACCAGTGGTTTTCCAGGCTCCCTGGCCTGCATTATGCATGTTACTTCTAAAAGTAATCTAGACAGCCATTGTTTTAGCTCCTTGCCATGAAAAATTTAAAAAAATGCAAAGGGAAATACAATTGTTCACTTCCACGTGTTTTGCTTTTCCTTTTTTTACAGCCACCCAAGGTGTGTAGTGCTTGTCACCCTCAGAGACATCAAGCAAGGAGAAGAACTTTTTTCTAATTACTACACTGTTGTCAGCTGAATTAATAGATTCAAGACTGAAGAAATCTGTGTCATTAAAACACTTATTCTGTGTGTACTTCAAGCTTCATGAGCATTTTTACATAACGGAGGGCTGTAGCTTTACCATTTAGAAAGTAAGCCGCAGGCTTGTATTTCCCTGAAAATACTTCACATTTGATGCAGAGGTGAAGGTTTAACCATTTACATCATTAGGTTCTCAGCTGTCTGCTGTTGTTGGTGTTATTGCTTATTGGTGTTCAGCTGTCCATACAATAGCTCATAAAATAAAAACCTACGTTCTGGACATGTCATTTAATCTTCTGGTTTGCACAGTTGTCTGTAACTGTGGCTCAGTTTTGATATTTTGCCATTTCACGTCTTGTGCTTAAAATGGACACAGTTTGTAAAAATGACTTCCCTCTCGTTAACTATTCCTCGGATAATCCTCATGGTTCATGGTAATTACTGGTTCTTGTTCTGGTTTTCTTGGAGTTGGTCCCTTTGGTATCTGCTTCCTCTTAGAAAGTATTTTAGTGTAGCCAGTTGTCCAAACCTTTTACGAAGCCGATTTTGGAACAGTGCTAATAGGCACTTCAGATGCGCCTGCATGGTGTGCTGTCATCAGGAGGCGATGTTGAGCCACTGGCTTTAGCTACGGCTGTCCTGGGGCACAACAAAAGACGGTATGTATCTCAAAGACCTGTCCAGTCCTAGTTTCAGTGGTTCAGTGAAAGCTTCCTGGCATCTGGCAACTTTGATAGCTTTTATTCTCAGAGACAACTTCATGTTGCAGCGTAGCTGGAGGAAATAATGCCAACCAAGCGTGCTGTGTATTTTTTTTTTATGAGTTACTGGCATAAACAGAGCCAGCTATTCCCACATTAATTCTTGCTGCTGTCTGCAGACTGCCTTCAGAAGGTAAACAAGAGACAGCTTGTCAGTCTTTCAGTCTGGATAAACAGCTTGGGAAAGAAGAATCATCCCAGTATTTACTGCAAAAATCCAAGGAAGCCTCCCAATGAATTAGTGGTTGGGATAAGCTCATGAGAATGGAGGAGCCAGGAAATGCTGTGCTCTAACAAATCTGGTAGTGGTTGGGGCAGCCAGGGTGCCCTGCTGAGCTGCAGAAGCTTCTAGTCTCCTATTCAGAATGCAAAGCTTTTCGGTGTCTGTGTTACTTGGTTTCCTTCCAAGCCTGAACCTTGTCTTTCATATTCATCTGGAAGTCCTTCTCGGTCAGAGAAAGCTGGCTTTTTCAGGAAGATTTAAATAGCAGAGCTATGAGATAGCAGCATGTGGCTCAGCATGGGTTGTACAGGTTTTATGAAGATGCTGGGGGCAACTTCTAGTGACAGTCCTTGTGTCTCCAGTCTGCTGAAGAGGACACTCATCCTATGTCACTCTGAGGATCCCTTCTCTCCTGAGCTAGGCCTTCTCCCCAGCTCTCTGGGAGGAGGTTATTGGGTCTCTTGCTCCCTGAAGAACAGGCTCGTTGTCAGGGTGCCTGCACTGTGGCTTAGCTCAGCAGGTCAGGGTTTATGGGTAGGTGGGGAATACTGGTCTCAGCATGCCAGAAAAGGCGGGTGCTGTTCATGTTCTCCAGGCTGAGATGCTGTCATGCAAGGGCATAGATTACTTCAGCTGTCTAATTATACACTTGTTAATACTTTTTAAATGATTGGATTTGAAAGTATACTCCTGTCCGACGACTGTGGAACTTAGGTTTACAACTCATTGAGAAAGGTATGCTTTCCTGCACTTGCTGCCTCCTGGACCTGAATGTTGCATGGCAGTGGAGGATTGCAGTGCTGAAGTGCAGGCTGCCTGTCACCAACAGGGTACGCGGGACTGCCTTCTCCGTGCTGAAATACTGAAACCTGGCAGCCTGCTTCAGGGACTGCTCATACACGAGGGAAAGCAAGACCTGGCCTGCAACTGGCAGCAGCAATTGATTTCTGTCTGGTGGTGGCTATAGGAAGCCAAGAAGTGGCAGGAGGAGGAGGAGGTGCAGTCAGGTGATATTTCTGAGCAAGAAGCAGCACAACATGGGGACAGAGCAGGAGAAAGGAAAATTGAAATAATGGTCCAGTAAAGGGGACCAGTAAAGTACAGCCTATGAAAGGGCCACAGGTATATTGGACTTTCCCTTGTCGTCTTTAGATTCCCTGTCTTGTCATTAAAGGTGAAAGTCATTCTAACACCCTGTGTGCCCATTCATTACCACCAAACTGACACCGCCAGTGCCTGAGAGGAGGATGCATTCTGATGTTATTTCAGATGTAACGTGCAATCTGATAGTAACCCAGTAAAATTCTCCATGCAATCTAGTTATGGTTTGTTAATAAAAATAAATTATTCATTACAGTAAGTACAATCTCTCTCTTCAAAGATGATCTGCCTGGGTCATTTTCATTGGAATTCCCTAAAAATAGGGACTTAATTGGCTAACTCTGCCTCTATATGCCGGTACACTTAGTGGTAGAAGAAGGAAAGAAAAATCAAACTAAAATTTAAGGTAGTTTCAATTACTGACAGGCTAGACCCACGAAGTCCTTCTCCCAGATGCAGAGCCATAGTCTGGATGTGTTAAAACACTGTACTAATTCAGGAGAGAATTTGTATGTTTAAATCTGTTGCCAGCTGTGATGCGCTGGCTGGGATCCTCAGTGAGGATCACCAGCTGTCTTGGGCCTGGGTGGGATGGAGCTAGCTTTCCCCGCAGCAGCCCTCATCGTGCTGTGCTTTGTATCAGTAGCTAGAAAGATGTTGATAACACACCAGTGTTTTGGTTACTGCTGAGCAGTGCTCATACAGCATCGAAGCTACCTCTCCAACATTCCCCCCTCCCCAGTAGGCTGGGGGTGGGTGGGATCTTGGGAGGGGGCACAGCCAGGACAGCTGACCCAAACTGACCAAAGGGATATTCCACACCATATGACATCATGCTCAGCAATAAAAGCTAAGAGAAGGGAGGAGGGGAGGGGGCATTAGTTATTACGGCGTTTGTCTTCTGGACCAGCCGCTATGCATACTGAGGCCCTGCTTCCCAGGAAGTGGCTGGACATCTCCTGTTGATGGGAAGTGGAGAATAAATATTTTTGTTTTCCTTTGCTTCTGCTTGGCCTTTGCTTTTCCTTTACTAAACTGCCTTTATCTCAACCCACAAGTTCTTTTTCATCTTCTTTTCTCCCCCCCTCCCCATCCTGCTGAGGCAGGGAGAGAGAGAGTGGCTTGCGTCCTGCCAAGGTCAACCTACCACACCAATGTAAGAGCAAAACCAGGAGTGCATGGGGAAAATGGAAAGGTTCGCCATGAGAGTTTTATTGTTGTTTTTCCTGGATTTGTCTGAACTCCTTACCCCTGCGGTAAATGTCCTCGCACTGTCAGTGGGGGAGTCCCCTGATTGCAAGCACCGGAGTGCAGCTTCCCAACTTTGGGGGTTGAAAGGCTGAGAAGCTTAGCAGGTTGGGCTGATTCCATGTGCCTCCTCAGCAGGAGCAGGAGGATGGAGCCCTTGACACTACAGTATTGATTTGGAAATGCTGAGGACCAGCTGCTGCTGTTCAGATGGTGAAATCAGCTTTTGGAATAAATGAGATTGCATCAGGAGACACCCAGCTGGTCTCAGCAGGCTCTTTGGAAGAAAATTGGTCTGGAAGGCTCTGACTTTTGACTTCTTAGCTCAAAAGGCGAAGCTGGTGGTAATAGTCGACTGTAATTCTCCAGGAGGTTAAGTTGTTAACTGGAATCCCTGTTGATTCAGCATGGCAAGAGAACAGGTGCTCGAAAGATCAAGAGACAAGCTAACAAACTTTGCAGGGGTGCTACAGACTCCCAGAAAGAATAGGTGGCCCACATGAGGAGAGGGATGTGTCTGCTCGTGGAAGGAGCTGCAAGGGGTCAGCACAAGAATCAGAAACTCACGTTAAAAAAGCAATTCTTAATCAAGCTACTGAAGTACTCGATAATCAAGATTCTGAAGTATCACCAGTATGATTTAGAGCAGGTGGACATCAAATAGCCTGTGTCAACTTTCCTGGTTAGCACACTTGTGTTTAAAACACCTGTCCACATATGGAGGCCACCCTGAAGGGCTGGGCTGGGGGGGCGATTGGTGGCAGCTCAGAGGCCACCCTTCCCTCAGGGCTTCATTCTCAGCAGTTTTATCTGTCACCGTGTGTGGCCATGGAGAGTGTGATCAAGGCAAACCACATCTCCCTGCTGTGGTGCTTCCGATTTGGAAGGACTGAAAATGAGTTTGTCAGGTGCTGAAAAAAATATGATTTGTTAAACTACTTAAGGATATGTATGTGTGTATATGTATTCATGTATATGTGTGTGTATATATAGTCATACATATACACAGGTGTGTTTCTATAGAAGTATACACATATCTAAGTGGGACTGGTGTAGGGCCTACAGTTCCCCAGGCAACTCCCATGGCATTCTGGTAGGAGGAGAGGGGGAAAGGCGTGAGTGTGCGTAAATGCTGCTGCTCATCTGTTCCTCCTCCCTGGCTCTCAGAGCCACCATTCTTTCCTGGCCACTGCTCATGAGACCCTACCGTGAGCTGATCTGACTTGCCAGACATGGTTACACCACCACCACAGACCCCAGGCTTTCTCACTTGGGTTTTTTTCCTGCTATTGCAGTGAGCTGAAACAGCTCACAGAGGGGCCAGAGTGAGCGAGCCAGCGGGAAGCCTGTAGGTGCTGGCTGCGAGTTGCTGATTTCACTCACTGGATCTTATGAAGCCAGGCTTTAAGACGCTTTTATTTTGCATATAAAGATAAGGCTGTACTTACCCAACAGCTCCTCATTGCCTGCTGAGCTGCTCTGCTCCCTGGCTGCGTGCTCCTTCCCTGTGCTACTTCTGGAGCTCACCTGGTGACACAGAAAACCGAGTCAATTACTGCAAAATTGAAGCGGTGCAAAAGGAAGCGATGCTTGTCTGCCAAGTTAATGAACTGCATCAAATCTGTTTGCACAGCAGGCAGACGTGTGCCAGCACTAAGGCGAAGGAGCAGGTGGGGATAGGCAACCACACTGTGGGGCAGGAGGAGGCCCATGACTTCAGTATAGCATGAAGGCAGCAGGAGAGCGTGTTTCTGCTGAGGCATCCTGGCCTCCTCCCATATTGGAGGGCCAAGATTTGCTGGGAGCTCTAAATTACCTATCCCTATAGAGAGGGAAGAGAAATCCGTGAGCTAGTTAAAAGTGGTTTAGTGAACTGATCACTGGGGTTTATGCTTCTAGTCTTTGCTGCCTTGCATTTTATGGACAAAACAAGGACTTAAGACACCAAATAGCCAAGCACCAGAAGTACTTCAGGGCTGCTTGTCTTTTTAGTGGCAGAAGCGGATGTGTCCTGAGATTACTTTAGTGGAAAGCTAAGTAGTTAAAGTAACTACTAAGTTAGGTTGAGAGGTTTTACATTAGATATACATATACCACTTAAAAACATTTTTAAGACTCCAGCATCACAAGGCTAACAATTAGTTGCATCAAAACAAGAAAGGACTAGGTGGGGTCGGTCACTATGATTTTTTCTAACAACATTGATCTTTATGCTAAACAAGTAGAAAAAGGGAGGTGCAGATTGTCACCAAAGAGTTTTGGATAGGTATTTTGTTTTGCACCTTGTATCAACTATCATTACAAAGACACTTATCTTGCATCTCTTCATCAGGGGAAGCAAAGCTCATTACATTGCTTGGCAAATTACAACTTTTGCTGTTCAGAATTATATCAGCTTGCACTCCTACCTAATTAAAGAATAAATAATCATTTCTTTACCTAAAGCTTTATTGTGCCAGCCATTGCAAAAACAATCACACTGGGCCTAGGAAAGCACAGCGCTAATTCTGGCCCTTGACAGAACTGGTACCTAAGATCTTTGAAGTAATACAGTGCTTTTCAGGGTCCAAGATTAGTGTTCATTTTCTTGAGGGAAAGGAAAACCACAACAAAAGGCATTTCAAATAAATAGTTTAACTTCAGCATTAAGGCCTAGGCTGAGTAAAATTTTTGTATTCACACCTGTAATCTAGCTTGACATGGATTTAAGCATTTGGGCAAGTTTTCTTACACCAGAGAACAGGAATGTGTTCCTCACAGCTCACCATGTAGTTTGAATAGTGGGTTATACTGCTGCGATGCGTTATTCTGAAGCTACATTTAAGATTTTACCTGCATCGCTGCTTGCTGCATTTTTCACTCTTCTCTATGTAACATTAGGTAGCGTGGTAGCGTGCACTTTAGTGGTACCCAGAGTTCTTAAAATGTATTCAGTTACTGCTAAACATTTCTGAAAATGAAGTAGCAAACATAGTGCAGATGCATGAAAAGCTTTACAAGCAAAGAAAGGTTTCCAGACATTTATTTCTGGAACTGTACACCAGGTATTAAAGTACAACAAATACAAAATAATGCTCAAAAAAATCAGTGTTTATGTACAAATATTAAAACCAATGCAACAATAGCAACTTCCTCTTGAACATCTGATACTAAAATGTGTTCCGATTGTCACTAGATTTGTTGTTACACACAGGGTACTTACTTTGAACTGAGAATAACTGGAATCTCTGTTTTATTAGGAGAACTATAACCATTCCTACTGTATTTTACAATTGATAGTATCTTCCTTCTTCTTTCAATGAAAAATAGGAATAAAAAAAATAGTAACCTTGTCATTATTTTATAAATTACTGTATTTAGCTTCCCTGTCTGTAGACAATGTGCTTGTAATGCTGGGCAAATAGTGTCCCTGTTGGTCAGTTTATCCATTAGTTTACATTCAAAGTTGAAGTATTCACTAGAGACTTTGGTTAAATTAAGTAGTATCACTATGTTCTACTTGATCTGAAGTTTTCCTGTATTTTTGACCCTCGGTTTTAAAAATTATAAACAGGAAACAATTGCACAATTCATTGACCTAATTGTACACAATTTAGTATTCTTCAAACAGTATTGTACATCCTTCAAGTAAATTCAGCAGTTTGACCATGACAAGAGGAAAACTAAACATTTAAAAACCTAGCATGAGAAGATGACGTATGACTAACCAAAGTAAAAGTATTGCTATAATCACAGCACCAGTTACACTTCTAAATGAATCAGCTACCCTCTTCAGATTCCCTGTACATAAAAATGATACATTTACCAACACTGCAATTGCCCATTATGTATTTTTTTTGGTTTGTATGAAGAAAAAGTGTGGCAAAGGACAAAGAATTCA
>WAAD01030582.1:3764-22832 GCA_013389945.1 Fregata magnificens
AAAAAAAAAAAAAAACAAAAAAAAAAAAACCAAACACAAAACCAATGAAACACCAACGAAGCCAAAAACTTCATTTTATTACTCTGAGGGTAAAATTTAAAAGTTCAGCTGTTACCACCAGAGATTTTGAGACAAAGTCACAGACTGGCATTTCTTCTTTTTTTTTTTTTTAATTATTTATTTAATGAACAAATACATCTGCAGAAAATTAGGCTAGTTGTTAAGTATTTCACAAGTAGAAAACCAAATTAATTATTTTGTGAATATGATTTATATAGTCCTAATCAGGATGTAAGTCATGTTGCAACAAAATTATGATAAAACATGATTGTCTGCTTCTTCCATCCTTTCATCAAGTTCATTTCACTATCAATTTTGTAAAATGTCTTGCTCATCCCATGTTAACATGATACTTCATTCCTGCAAAAGGGTAGTCAGGGCTAACTACATTGTAGTTGGACTTCTCAGTAAACAAGAGAAATGCTAGCTACTTCTATTCCTTTATTCCTCCAGGAAAATTGTGGGTTAGATCATATTCATTGCTAGATGACAGGACAAGAAGGATGAACAAGGTGATTAATTGTTCTTAACTCACTATGACTAAATTATCCTCTGAACTGTGAACAGTCAGGCTATGAGAGTTTAGTTTGGAAGGCACCACAAATATAATTTGTGAGCCCTCAGTACACAGTCTGTGCAGACTTTTTTGATCTTTATATTTTTACATGGAAGTCTGAAGATTCAGGGATATAATACAGACAAAAGATCACATCCTCCACATATTAATGATTGTAATTTACTAGTTATGCTGGTATCTTTTTTTTTTTTTTTTTTTGGGTTTTCACATTTTAAAAAANGGGGAATCAAACAGTGTGTAAGGTACAGTGTAAATAGTGTAGAGTTTATCCCTTCAGAAAGGAAAACTGAATTTGTGATTATACATTGGCTTCATGCTGGATTTCCACATAGTGGTGTTTTACAAGGGTTCTGTTTCAATCTTCCTGAAAGATGAAATTAGAATAGTCTGTAGTAATGAAACTATTGGCACAAAAAATTACTTATTCAATCTAACATGCCTTTGGAGATTATCTTACAGATATATTTGTAAACTATGTACACAGCAATCTGTTCTTCTGTCTAATGCAATTTTGATCAATCTCGGAAGAAAACAGAAGAGAAAGAGTCTAAGAGATTGATGGGCAGCAAGAACAAGGTCCAGAGTGGCAAAAATCTTGCCACAAGCTGCAGTGCCTATGGGCCTTGGAAGCTTGCCCACAGTCTCTTTTTTTGAATAAAAAACCCCCAGGAATTGGAACATGTTGTTAGTCTGCTGGCAGGTAGACACAGGTCAATATTCCATTTCTGTGTTTGCATTCTTTTTCCAGTTCAAGTTTACATATCTAATCAATCTCTTTGCCTGTATGATTGATCAAAAAAGAGTATGATGCAAAAGGAGATGCCAGAGAGATATGTACTCATGTGTTATGACAGATGGAAGCTAATGACACATCACGTAGTAATTTTCTTGTACTTTTTTCTTGCTGGGCTGCATTATACAAAAATGTATGTCATTCTATCCTACTTCAGGTCTACCTTCTGTTGTTACATAACTTTATCATTCAGCATTCTGTGATGAGCTGTCTCCTTTGCTTCATGGGCAGTAACAATACTGGCTGCCTACCAGTGATAATAAAGACATGTCCTAAAATGCCATTATAATACCCCTCCTCACAGACTTCTACAGACTATGTTTCAGAGGTGTGGCTGAAAGCAGAAAGACAGTAGTATAATTACTGAGTTGCAGCAGTAACTGCTTTTATCTCATGCAAGTGTCAGAAACACCCCTTCATGGCCTGAGACCATGGTATAAACTCAATTCAGTTATTTCAAAGAAGAGTGCAAGTGTCACATAAAAAGAGGGTAAGCATGCCTTAAACTCTCCAAAGCCCGTATGAGTCAAGGATAAGGACTTGCCTGGCCTACAGATAAATATCCATGGGTTTTTTTAACAGAAAATCGTCTTTAATTCTGCATTAAAAACCACTGCATTAAACGTGCACAAATAACTGTTACAGATAGGAGAATCTAATTATTACCAACCTAATAAATTTATGGATTATGCCTCTTGCTGTCTGCTTTTTTCCCTGCAAGTATGTTTCTGATTCTCTGACCACAAATCATCTCTTCACAATTTGAGACAAGACAGAGACAAGGAAACCATTTATGGTTTATGTTGCCTCTCTGATTGTGGGTGGTCTTGTCTTGTCTCACTGTGTGGCAGCCAAAATTTCACTTCTCTTTGCTTCTATTCTTTTTTCAAAGGTACAGGAAAAGAGACCTGAGAAACAATTCTTGTGTGAGACAGATTTATCACATTTTCTGGAAAACAAATCTCATTTTAAGTTCTTACCCACTTAGCAGTAAGTAATGCCTATATGTTTGACAAAATAACACGCTTTGCTAATTAATATCAATACATTTGAAATTTTATATAATACCTTCTATCACAGGCACTTCCAGCCATGAAAGAATCCTAACATTGGCCATTTTAGTACCTCTTTATGACTTCCATCTACTAAAACACATATTTTAAAGTTCTTTTCACATGATGCTTCACCAAACTGCAATGGACACTGGAGCAGTGTGAGGAGCAGCAGCGGCAGCAGGGTGACAGCAGAAAGCAGCAGTGAGGGAAACATGAGGGATACATGAGGACAACAAGAGGCTGTAGCTGAGCAGCACCGTTCCCTGAGCAGCTGAGCCCAGACCCACTGATTCTATAAGCCAGCAAGGGGCCCAGCCTGCACCCGGCAGAGCAGGTGATTTAAACAGGATAAAACAGTCAGCTCAGTTATTTGCAATGGATGCATATATATACATATATATCCCAGCAGGCAGATGCGTGGCAGCATAGTGACCATCAGCAAAAAGTCACATCCTCTGCTTCTCCAGAGCTTCTAGCACCTGGTAGAATCAATGCAGACACACAGACAAAGCTCCTGTCAGAGCATGCAACCATCTAGGTTTCAGGCTGCAGGGTGTGCCCAGGGCTACTCCCAAAGATAGAGAATGATAGCAAGCACACCTGTGGGAGGTGTACCCAGGTAGATGAACTGTTCTGGCTGGTGGCTGAGCTTTGGGAGAAGGTGGGCAGACTGAGGAGCATCTCAGAGTCTGAGAAGGAGATAGACCAACACTCTGCTATCTCTGGTACACGCAAGCCAACTCAGCATGGGTACTACTGAGGTAGGTCCAGTATCTGTTTTGTGCCAGGATGAAGGCAGTATTATGAGGGATAAGGAGGAGTGGCAGCAAGTTACTGCATGGAGCTGTAAGTGAAACCCCTCCTTATCCTCTCAGCTATCTTTACAGAACAGGTATGAGGCTCTTGGAATGTTAGATGAAGGACATGATGAGATAGAAGAGGAGGAATCTGTGCAAGCATTCTCACCAAGGTCAGATCAACCAACCCCTCGCGCCAAGAGCTGCATTAAAACCAGCACTGAGAAGAAACAACAGCGAGTTATGGTTGTAGGTGACTCCCTCCTGAGTAGAATGGAGGCACCCATCTGCAGACTGGATTGTCTTTTCAGGGAAGTTTGCTGCCTCCCTAGAACCTGAATCAGGGGTGTCACCAGACAACTGATGAGCTTAGTAGAGCCTTCAAATTATTACCCACTCCTGCTCTTTCACATGGGTACTAATCATGTTGCAACAAGAAGTCTAAGGTCAATCAAAATACATTTCAGGGCTCTGGGAAGAATGATAAAGGTTTCAGGAGCACAGGTAGTGTTTTTCTCAGTCTTCCCACTAATAGGGAGAGATATTGGAAGAAATAGGTGTTCATCAAAACCTGACTCAAGGACTGTTGCTTCTGCCAGAACTTTGTTTTTTATAATGATGGAAAAGTCTTTGAGGCACAAAGTATGCTGAGGCCTGATGGGATCCACCTATCCTGATGGGGAAAATGTGTCTTTGCTTGTAAGCTGGCAGGACTAATTGACAGGACCTTAAACTAGAATTGATGGAGAAAGGGGATACCCTCAGGAGAGCTGAAGGAAAGCCAAGGATTGGTGTGGCAGCATCTGAGAATGGCAATGCTAATGGGAGCATTTATGCTGCTCCAGGGAGCACTGAGGGTTTAGAAGAACATCTGAAATGCCTGTACACCAACACACGCAGAAACAAAAACTGGAAGTGTTGGTCTGTTCACAGAGCTATGATGTCATTGGTGTTAGTGAGACTTCGTGGAAGGAGTCCCATGACTGGAGTGCTGGGGTGGAGGGCTATAGGCTGTTCAACAGGGATAGGCACGGCAAGTGAGGTGGTGGAGTTCCACTGTATATAAGGAAGAGGTTTGATTGTAGAGCCCTTACGGTTAGGGATGATGTGGTTGAGAGCCTCTGGGTGAGGATTTAGGGGATGGAAAACAAAGCAGATGTCATAATATGTGTCTACTACCAGTCGTCCAGCCAGGATGTAAGCACTGATGAGTTATTCTATGGCTAATTAGGAGAAATTTCTGGATTAGTAGCCCTTGTCCTTATGGGAGATTTCAACTTCCCAGACATCCACTGGGAATACCATACTACCATGACAAGCAAGTCTGGGAAATTCCTGAACTTTGTTGAAGATAACTTATTGTCACAAGTACAAGTAAGCCAACTAGGAAAGATGCCCTCAAAGACTTGTTATTTGTGAATAGAGAAGGATTTGTGGGAGATGTGATGGTAGGTGGTAGTCTTGGCCACAGTGATCAAGAAATGGTTGAGTTTAAAATTTTTGGTTTAACGAGAAAAAAGGTCAGCAGAGTTGCTACCCTGCATTTGAAGAGAGCAAACTTGAAACTATACAGGGAGCTACTTAGCAGTGTCCCCTGGGAATCTGCTTTTAAGGGCTTAGGAGTCCATGAGTGCTGATCAGTTTTTAAGAACGACCTTTTAAAAACACAGAAGTAAGCAATTCCGTTGTGTCACAAGTCAAGCAAGCAGGACAGAATAACAACTTGGCTGAATGAGGAACTCCTCTTGAACTCAAGAGGACAAAGAAATTGTACAATTTCTGGAAAAGGGGTCAGGCTTTGAAAGAAGATTAAAGACCCATGGTTTTTATATGTAGGGAGAAGACACGAAAGGCCAAAGCTCAGGAAGAGTTGAAACTCGCCAGTGTTGTGTCAGACAACAACAAAGGCTTTTTAAAGTATGTTACTAGCAAGAGAAGGTCTAAAGAAAACTTTGGACTGATACTTGTTGAAGGTGGTCCCCTGACTAATAGGGATGAAGAAGAAGAGGAGGCATTCAATCCTTTTTTTGCCTCAGTCTTTAACAATACTAATATGGAAACATGACTTTCCATTTGTGTACACTGAAATTGTAAGGGACCAGTTGCATCAGTTGAATGTTCAAAGTCCATGGGGCCTGGTGGGATTAAACTCAGAGTGCTGAAGGAGTTAGCAGATGTTGCAGCAGGACCCCTCTCAATCACCTGCCAAAGGTCTTGGCAGTCTGGGGAGGTCCCTGCTGGCTGGAAGCTGGCCAGTGTCATTCCAATTTACAAGAAGGTCATGAGGGAAGACCCAAGAAACTGCAGACCTGTTAATCGAACCTCAGTACCTAGAAAAGTTATGGAGAAGATCATACGGGGTGCTATTGAAAGGCATTTAAAGGACAATGCAATCATCAGGCACAGTCAGTCAACATGGGTTCACAACAGGAAAGTTCTGTCTAATTAATAAGATAACCTTCTGGGATAAGGTCACCTGCCTAGCGGATGAAGGAAAGGCGGCGGATGTTGGTTTTACGGATTTTAGTAAGGCTTTTGATACTGTTCCTCACAGCATCCTTCTGGACAAGCTGTCCAGCTGTGAGATGAGCAGGTACATGGTGCACTGGGTGATGAACTGGCTGAATGGCAGGGCTTTGTTGTGAATGGCAGGGTTGTAGTGAATGGGGCTACATCTGGCTGACAGCCAGTCACCAGCGGTATTCCTCAGGGCTCAATTCTAGGGCCAGTTCTGTTCAATATATTTATCAATGATCGGGATGCATGAGTTGAACACACCATTAGTAAGTTTGGTGACAATACAAAACTGGGAGGTGCTGTGGACTCTCTTGAGGGACAAGAGGCCTTGCAGAGAGATCTAGATACATTGGAGCATTGGGCAATGATTAATGGGATGACATTTAGCACGAACAAATGCCGGACTCTGCACCTGTGATGGAGGAACAGCAGGCACAAGTATAAACTGGGAGAGGAGTGGCTGGAGAGCAGCCCTGCAGAAAGGCATCTGGGGGTGCTGGTTAACAGCAGGCTCAACAGGAGTCAGCAGTGTGCCCTGGCAGCCAAGAGGGCAAACCACATGCTGGCGTGCATCAAACACAGCATAGCCAGCTGGTCAAGAGAGGTGACTCTCCCGCTGTATTTAGTGTCGGTGAGGCCTCACCTTGAGTACTGTGTCCAGTTCTGGGCCCCACAATTTTCAAACAATGTTAAGGTCCTTGAATGCGTCCAGAGGAGGGCAACAAAGCTGGTGGAAGGGCTGGAAGGCATGTCCTGTGAGGAGCAGCTAAGGACTTTGGGTTTGTCTAGTCTAGAGAAAAGGAGGCTGAGGGGCGACCTCATTGCTCTCTACAGCTTCCGGGGGAGAAGTAGTAGAGAGGGAGGTGCTGATCTCTCTGGTATCCAGTGACAGGATGCCCGGGAACGGCTCAAAGCAGTGTCAGGGGAGGTTCAGGCTTGACATTAGGAAACATTTCTTTACTCACAGGGTGATCAAACACTGGAACAGGCTTCCTAGAGAGGTGGTCAATGCCCCATGCCTGTCCGTGTTTAAGAGACATTTGGACGATAGCCTTAATAATATGCTTGAACTTTTGGTCAGCCTTGAATTGGTCAGGCAGTTGGACTTGATGATTGTTGTAGGTCTCTTCCAACTGAGCTATTCTACTCTATTCTTGTCTAGTGTAGTCTAGTCTAGTCTATTCTAGTAAGATCTGTTATCTTTTACAGGTGAATATCTGGGAAAATGCTAGAACATTTTATATTAAATTTTCTTAAGATGGGAATAATGCTGCAGATAATCTATTAATAAAAATGGGAGAAAATGCAAGAAAAGGTATTTTTATGATATTTTTTTCCACATGAGAAAGAGAACTATGATACTTCTGAAAGAATTTTTTTTCCAAAACATTTTCTGATTTGTTTATAATTTTCATATACTTCTTAAGCATTTAGAAGCTTAGCATTTGGATTCTGCACTCCTATTCAGATATTTGGAATTAAGTATCTTAAATCCTTGTAAATATCTCACTCCCGATAGACTATTTTGTTACTGTTGTTGCCTAGCTTACCCACAGACATGGTGTCAAATTAATGACAAAATGGTTTTATATCCACAACAACTGCTTTCCTGGCATGGTCCTGAAAGTCCTGATCTTCTGAAATTATTTACAAATCTTGCATGTAGGGATCTGACACTTAGTATATCTGCTGCAGTGTTATTGTCTTCAACACACAACAGTCACTTAAATCAGTGTACTGGTTTTGACTGAGATAGAGTTAATTTTCTTCATGTTAGCTTGTATGGTGCTATCTTTCGGATTTGTTGTGAAATCAGTGTTGGTAACACAAAGATGTTTTAGTTATTGCTGAACAGTGCTTACACATTGTCAAGGCCTTTTCTGTTTCTCAGACGGCCCCACCAGTGAGTAAGCTGGGGACACAAAAGAAGCTGGGAGGAGGCACAGCCAGGACAGCTAACCCCAGCTGACCAAAGTGATACCCCGGACCATATGGCATTGTGCTCAACAATAAAAGCTGGGGAAAGAAGGAGGAACAGGGAAGTTCAGTGTTATGGCATTTGTCTTCCCATGTGACCATTATGTATGATGAAGCCCTGCTTTCCTGGGGAGGGCTGAACACCTGCCTGAAGATAGGAAGGAGTGAATGAATTCCTTACTTTGTTTTGTTTGCGTGCGTGGTTTTTGCTTTACGTATTAAACTGCCTGTATCCCAACCCACGAGTTTTCCCACTTTTACTGTTCTGATTCTCTTCCCCACCCCTCTGAGGGGAGAGTGATCGAGTAGCTGTTTGGGGTGTAGCTGCCTACTGGGATTAAACCACAACAATCAGAAAGAACACCTCCCAAATAACTAGAATAAGAGGACGTTAAAGTAATTTGTGACAACAAAACATTACACTTCTTTCAATGGCCTTTTTTAATGTTTTCATTTTTATTCAGTGCAATGCGTATTATACTTACAAATTCATCCATCCCAGAGCCGCAAGTACTTTGCTACAGAATACACTAGCCTCCAGCAGAAGATATGGGGAAAGGCTAGAAAAATATTCCATCTGCTTTTGAACAAAGGTGTATATCAGCTAGGAAGACAGAAAGAGCAATTCTCTATCTGCTCTAAAGAAAAGTGTACTGGGGTAACAGAAAGATCAAAACATGACTAATTTCTGTTGGATTATTCAACATTCTCCTGTGCAATAGGGCACTCAGAACATGAGGCAGTTCAGGATGACTAAAAGCTGAATTACTGTCCCAAAGGGGGCTTTATAAAAATGATGATACCCATCTCTCTTAGAGTGCTCACACCTTGTCACCTTCGCAAGGAGGCTCAGACACATAGCAGTGTAAGAAAGAGCACAACAACTGTAAACAGTTAGACTGATGCAATTAGATGGCACAAGACTTTAATACCTTAGCCTTTTACGTTCAATAGTAAATTCAAAGTTGAAATAATTGGCACCAACTTAATGGCCACATTTGAGCCTCCAATGGATATTTTTTTCGCAGCATAAAACCTCCAATGTTTTTGGAGGATCTTATGACATTTTCCTTAAGACTTGCCACAGACACATTTTAGAACAAGACTAAAAAGCCTTGCTAGGCATGCAAGAAGTAGACAATGAACTTACTAGGAACATCTAACATGGTGATATGATTTTTAAAAATTCCCTGAATATGTTGTTTAGGAATATTTAGATAATATTAATGCATAGAGAATATTAATTATAAAAAGTTTACCTGTGCTATTTGTTAGGCATATATCACAATAATCTACACTATGCTGGTTTTGGCTGGGATAGAGTCAATTCTCTTTATAGTAGCTAGTATGGGGCTATGTTTTGGATTTGTGCTGAAAACAGTGTTGATAATGCAGAGATGTTTCAGTTGTTGCTAAGTAGTTCTTACACTAGTCGAGGACTTTTTTANACCTGTTTCTCTTGTGGTTTGTTTTGTTTTCTTCCTCTCTCTCTCTTGTTGTTTTCCTTTTCATTACAATATTATTATTATTATCAATACTATTATTATTATTTCTATTATTTTCCTTTAGTTATTAAACTGTTCTTATCTCAACCCATGAGTTTTCTTGCTTTTGCCCTTATGATTCTCTCCCCCATCCCACTGGGGGGTGGGGGGGGGAGTGAGCAGCTGTGTGGTGTTTAGCTGCCTGCCAGGTTAAACCACAACAAGCACTAATAGACCTTACACTGAACCTAACATGGTGGAACTGCAGAGTCTGTTATAACAGAGGTCTGATTTTCAGATTGAACTTCTGCTTACAAAACATCAGCTTTTAAAAGTAATGAAATAATGTTAGTTTCAAGTATCACAGGGACTGGTGGTAAGGACTAGGGTAAACTGCCTATCAGTCCTCCCTGTGATTATATTTGACTAGCTAGATCTTTACACTTCCTCCTAAGAAACAGCTGGCCATTTTATCAGCAAGTCCCTGGCTGATACAAGTTCTCAGCTTGTCAGTTCCTATCCACAAGTGGCCAAGTTTTTTGTTAAAGAGTTTTCAGTATGGCAGCAGGGAATAAGTATGTGGGACCCTTCACCCTGTTGAACCGTGTTGGAAAGATGCCAGGAGACAGCCTATATTTTTCACATGGTGTTCAAATAGCCACTGTATTATAGGGACAAAGGTACAAGTTTTCTGCCTGCACAAAAGAGACAAATCTGAAATAACAGAAGGAAAAGGCAGACAGATAAAATCATTCAGAGGCTCAGATGATAAGAGATGAGGAGGTCTCACCTGGCATGTTACATGAATGTGATCTGCCTAGCTTCTCTGCCAACACGGTATAGCAGAGGGCATGCTGCTTCTCTGCTGACAGGACTGTTTTTTTGCACAAAGCCCCAGTGAATACATGCCACAGAGTGGCATTCTTTATTGCAAAGATCAAATGGGCTCATCCTGACCCTCTCATGTATAATGCTGTCACAATGAACCTACCTCACCTTCTCATTTTCGCCAGCTTGTAACAGTTCACAAGGAACTACCTATGGTAAGGGAAGTGTGTAAAAGCTGACAAAACAATGCAAGAAAGACCACTGGATATATAGTGTTACAGATGAGTCAGATTCCATCATTAAAAGAAAAAAAAAGAAGAGCATGGGATGAATGACAAAATTGGCTGGTTAAGTGTGCAACATGCTTGTGGTTTACGTAGCATCCTTTGTAGTACAGTGTGAACAGAACTGGATTGCTATAAAGGTACTTCAGGAGACTGCAGTGTGGTGATAGCAAGATGGAAGCATATGGATATAGCCATGAGGTACAGGCATCTGGGACTATGCACACACCACTACAATTCCTTTTATTTAGTGATCAGTGTCTACTTTAAAACTAGTTATGTTGGTTTACCTCTAATACTTCTAGTAGAAGAATGTTTCAGAACAGTCTTGCTTAGAGAGTTCAAAGTTTTCTTCCTTTTTCTAGTCCTGTTTGATCTGTGGCCGGTCTGCTGTCATATGTCCTTGTACCATCTTTGTCCTTTAACTTAAATGTGTTTACGTTTCTTTTTCAGTGCTGAATTACTGTAACCCCTCCTTGCTGCATAAGGGTCACACAGAAATACCAAAATAACTGAAGCATAAAGAAAAGTTTCTGCTGGTAAACTCATTACCACAATGACATACTGTCTTTCATAAATCTTTTACTCCCCTTTCTGGTTTTAAAAATAGAGTGTGGCAGATTAGGTTGTGCACTGGTTGCAGTATAAACTTAGGAAGAATCATTTTAATGTTCTTGTGTTCAACTCTTATATATATTTTATATTCCTGTTTACTCAAACCGAAGTGCTGTCTGGGAACATGCACTGCGAGTTCACACAGCAGTCCATACTTGTAATGGGGGACAGCAAAATTGCTATGTGCTTCCTGAGAACGGAGTGCTTGTCATTGTCAGTAATAAGGATAAGTAATAGGTATCAACCAGGGCCAGTCCTGACACCTCCTGACAGCTTAGTATATACATGGCATTTCATCACTGCATTTTAAGTCTTCTGACAGGGACTGTTTCTCCTCTTTTTGGGTGTTCTGTTCAGGCTCTGTTTGGTCAGACCATTTCTGGTTTCTTCTGGGTTTTTTTCAGTTTTCTAAATAAAATAGGAAAATACAAAGGCTCTATCACATTAAAAGTTGATTTTCTCTTTTTCAATATGCCTTTCCAACATGCTACATTGTAGTAACACCTGGTTATATTCATTCTACGAGGAGGTTAAAGTAGGTTAAATAGAGAAAAGAGGTCTAAATTTGAAAAAGTGAATGATGTTGGTAGCTCTGAAGAGTGACTGACATCAGCCTCAAGGCTATCCTGCCTTGAGAGGCTTCTCAGTGAAAAGCTGACTTCTTCACATCTTTTCGTTCACTTATCAGGAGCTGTTAGTTCACCAAAGTGCAGTTGTCTTTTGCTCATTTATAGGATTTGTAGGTGTGGGGGGAGGCAAATTAGTCCCTGGTGTCACCCCAGTGATTTTGCTTGTCTTATACCAAAGAGGAGTGAAGCTCAGCGTGTACATTTTTTTCTGTTAAAATGAAAACAGAAGAGATCCAACACTGTTTGGAATCATTGTATAGATACATAAAATATAACACTGCATTTCAAATGCTGATTTTGTCCACGTCTGTGAGTGGCTTTTTTCAATTAATTTGAAGCCTGTGATCAGGAAAATATTTACAAGAAATGTGCAAGAGAGAGAAACTAAAAAACAATATTTCTCTGCATATGGAGTTCAACACACAGTCATTTTTACCTGGTAAAACACTTAAAAGTGTTTTATCTTAGTATTTTATTTGGCACACCTTTGATGACTTTTGAAAAGTCATGGCAGTCAGGCGAAGTCATCAGTGACTGGAGAAAAGGGGATATCACACCTATTTTTAAAATCAGCAAAAAAGGAGGACCCGGGGAACTACCAACCAGTCAGCCTCATCTCCATTTCTGGTAAGATAATGGTACAGAACCTCCTAGAAGTTAAGCTGAAGCATAAGGAAGACAAGTAGGTGATTAGAGACAGCCAACATGACTTCACCAAGGGCAACTGACTAATCTCATGGCCTTCTACAATGGAGTAACTGCATCAGAGGACAAGTGAAGAGCTACAGATGTCACCTACCTGGACTTCTGTAAGGCCTTTCATATAGTACCCCACAATATTCTTACCTTTAAATTGGAGAAATATGGGTTTGATACATGGACTGTTGGAAGGATAAGGAATTGGCTGGATGGCTGTGTCCAAAGAGTCAATGGCTCAATGTCCAGGTGGAAACCAGTAATGAGTGATGTCCCTCCAGGGTCTGTACTGGGACACATGACAGTGGGATTGAGTGCACTCTCAGCAAGTTTGCAGACTATACCAAGATGAGTGGTGCAGTTGATTAGGTAGAAGGAAGGGAAGCCATCTGGAGGGACCTCGACAGGCTTGAGGAGTGGGCCCATGTGGACCTCATGAATTTCAATAAGGCCAACTGCAAGGTCCTGCACCTGGGCTGGGGCAATTCTCAGTATCAGTACAGACTAGGGGATGAATGGATTGAGAGCAGCCTGTGGAGAACCACTTGGGATACTGGTGGATGAAAAATTGGACATGAGCTGGTGATGTGTGCTTGCAGCCCAGAAAGCCAATCATATCCTGGTCTGAATAAAAAGAAGCGTGGCCAGCAGAGTGAGGGACGTGATTTTCCCCCTCTACTCTGCTCTTTTGAGACCCCAACTGGAGTACTGCATCCAGTTCTGTGGTCCCCACTGCAAGTAGGACATGAACTTGTTCAAGTGAGTCCAGAGGAGGGCCACAGAGATGATTAGAGGGACGGAACACCTCTCCTACAAGGACAGGCAGAAAGTTGGAGCTGTTCAGCCTGGAGGAGAGAGGTCTCCAGGGTTATTTTATTGCAGCCTTTCAATATACAAGGCTTATAAGAAAGACTGAGAGTGACTTTTTACCAGGGCCTGTGGTGACAGGACAAGGGGCAATGGTTTTAAGCTGAATTACGGTAGGTTTAAATTGGACATAAAGAAGGAATGATTTATGATGAGGGTGGTGAGACACTGGAACATGTTGCCCAGAGAAGCTGTGGATGCCCCATCATTGGAAGTGTTCACGGTCAGGTTGGATGGGGCTTTGAGCAACCTGATCTAGTGAAAGGTGTCCCTGCCCATGGCAGGGGGGGTGGACTAGATGATCTGTAAAGGTCCTTTCCAACCACTTCTATGATTCTATGATTCTATGACAGCTCATCACCGCTGCTTATGGTTAGGGAGTCTCTTTTCACCTGGGGAGAAAGGGATGCACTTTTATATCTTCTTTCCTTCACTACTATGAGAGATGCTAGTTTTCTTTCCTCCAGTCTTGGTCTTGAGAAGGTGAGAGGAAACAGACCAAAAATATATGCCAGACAGAAGTATAAACTGGGAGAGGAGTGGCTGGAGAGCAGCCCTGCAGAAAGGCATCTGGGGGTGCTGGTTAACAGCAGGCTCAACAGGAGTCAGCAGTGTGCCCTGGCAGCCAAGAGGGCAAACCACATGCTGGCGTGCATCAAACACAGCATAGCCAGCTGGTCAAGAGAGGTGACTCTCCCGCTGTATTTAGTGTCGGTGAGGCCTCACCTTGAGTACTGTGTCCAGTTCTGGGCCCCACAATTTTCAAACAATGTTAAGGTCCTTGAATGCGTCCAGAGGAGGGCAACAAAGCTGGTGGAAGGGCTGGAAGGCATGTCCTGTGAGGAGCAGCTAAGGACTTTGGGTTTGTCTAGTCTAGAGAAAAGGAGGCTGAGGGGCGACCTCATTGCTCTCTACAGCTTCCGGGGGAGAAGTAGTAGAGAGGGAGGTGCTGATCTCTCTGGTATCCAGTGACAGGATGCCCGGGAACGGCTCAAAGCAGTGTCAGGGGAGGTTCAGGCTTGACATTAGGAAACATTTCTTTACTCACAGGGTGATCAAACACTGGAACAGGCTTCCTAGAGAGGTGGTCAATGCCCCATGCCTGTCCGTGTTTAAGAGACATTTGGACGATAGCCTTAATAATATGCTTGAACTTTTGGTCAGCCTTGAATTGGTCAGGCAGTTGGACTTGATGATTGTTGTAGGTCTCTTCCAACTGAACTATTCTACTCTATTCTTGTCTAGTTTAGCTCTATCCTATCCTATCCTATCCTATCCTATCCTATCCTATCCTATCCTATCCTATCCTATCCTATCCTATCCTATCCTATCCTATCCTATCCTATCCTATCCTATCCTATCCTATCCTATCCTATCCTATCCTATCCTATCCTATCCTATCCTATCCTATCCTATCCTATCCTATCCTATCCTATCCTATCCTATCCTATCCTATCCTATCCTATCCTATCCTATCCTATCCTATCCTATCCTATCCTATCCTATCCTATCCTATCCTATCCTATCCTATCCTATCCTATCCTATCCTATCCTATCCTATCCTATCCTATCCTATCCTATCCTATCCTATCCTATCCTATCCTATCCTATCCTATCCTATCCTATCCTATCCTATCCTATCCTATCCTATCCTATCCTATCCTATCCTATCCTATCCTATCCTATCCTATCCTATCCTATCCTATCCTATCCTATCCTATCCTATCCTATCCTATCCTATCCTATCCTATCCTATCCTATCCTATCCTATCCTATCCTATCCTATCCTATCCTATCCTATCCTATCCTATCCTATCCTATCCTATCCTATCCTATCCTATTCTATTCTTTGAAGTCCAGAAACTGAGAACCAAGGGACTGGAACTTATTGTAAATAATATGCTTTAAGAAAGGCTTCTTTTGCACTGCAATAAGAACAATTTTTCGCAATGATCTTGTGTAAGAGAAACTTTTACATATGAAGAAGGTGGGCACTCAATGTAGCATACAGGATAGGACAGGAAGAAAATGATGCTTCTCTGTTCTCCCATAATCACTTTGTAAGTCCAAAATGCAGAAAGAAACTACTATACAGAAAATGTGTCAGGAAATGTCCCTTTCACAAGCAAATAAGTGCATCAAATGTAAGATTTTTGCATCTTGCAATGTTGGGCCATCCCTGTAAAGAGCAACCACATCCAAGAAAACAAAACCCATTGGAGGGAAAGAGATAAAAAACCATAAGAAATGAAAAGTTCAGGTCTGATTTTGAGACATTAATTTAGAAATCCCTAGCCAGACCAGTTGGCTGAAGTATTATCTGGCCTTTGTTATTTTTAAACATGCAAAACTAGTAAGCTTGTGTTTTTCAGGCTGAACTTATTCCTGAGGGAAGAAAAAGAAATTGTAGTTTCAACTGGTCATACAGAGACAAGATACGATACTTTTTTTCTCTCAGCTCCCCAATCTTTATGCAGGGTGTCAGAGTCTAAACTGATAACAATTCCATTGTACCTGCCACATGATCAACTGATTTGATCACCCACCAGAATCCTTCACTGGGACCACATTGTGAGCTTGGGCACAGTGTTCCCACAGCTGAGACAAGACTCAGGACCCTTGGGCTACACAGGCAGCAATCCTACCAGCTGAGACATAGGAGAGTCACAAAGAACAGTGTTAAATTGGTCTCAGTTGGAAGTTGATGTGTAAGAAACTTTGACTTATTATTGAAAAAGAAAAAAGAGAGGGGAAAAGGTCAATTTATTTCCATTCCCTGACAGTATGGTAAATTCATAAACTTTCCTAGTAGGATAAACTCTGGTATTCCAAATGCACAGTACATATGTTAATTGCATACACACAGTTCAACATCCAGGAGGAACAAACAGATAATTGTAGACTACATCACATACTTGCATTTTGTGTAATTCTTGCCTTAAATAAGAATTTGACATTTCATAATTTAATGCATAACACAAAACCCTGTAGAATGCTACTAAATGAGAAAATTAAGTAAGCAAGTTTTAAGATGTCAATCTTTCCCACCCTTATCCATTATATTTCATTTATTATGACTCAAACATGGAAGAGAACACCTTTAAGAACAAATACACATGCTGCCATTTACATGAGAAATTAAATAATTTCTTTAATCTCAGATACAGTAGTACATTGTGCTATATTTTATAAATAATCCAATCACTGACTTCGTGCTAAATCGGAATCCGTATCAGAAAGAAGTGTTCTTTTCAGACTTACTTGATGGTTCTTGTTAATAAACCAATGCTATTGTTAGAGTTCTGGTTTTCGTTAAGGATTACCTTTTTATAGGGATCATCTCACTCTGTTTCATTGATTTTCTGTCTTTTCCTTAATGTTACAACTCAAGTTGTAACAAAAAGAAGTCTTTGTTTTGAATTCTTAATGTAGGAAGGAAAGGAAAGGCAAAAAGCCTTGCATCATTGTATGGGGTTTTTTTCTACAATAATTCTAATCTCCCAGTAAAACATATAAGATAGACAATTTCAAAAATCTTCCAATTCCTTTACCCAGCGTGTTTGCATACTTTCATCTTTATTACATATGTGTACCACCTCTGCATGTAATCATGTCTGTGCTAAGTATCTGCAACATTAATGAATGGATACTTTCTTGTCTCCCTTCCTTCCTCTTTCAAAAATTTCTCTCTTTTATCTGGGGAAATATCACAGCAAAAAAGTCATTAAAATGACCAATAACCTCTCTAAATCTTCTTTCAGTACAAACAATGAAAAGCCAAGCACTCTGTTGATGAAATGATTCTTCAGATTACCCATAGATTTACTTCACCTTGATTTCTGTGTCATGGCAGGTCATTCATTTTCAGATATCGTAGAACATTGTAATGATGCAATCCAAAGTACAGAAGAGCAAAAGTGAAATAACATGTTTGTATCCTTTGGGAACTTAATGGATTCTTGTTTTGAATACCATTTAGTCTCATCCAGGGCTACTAATCTACCTGATACATTCCTAATGAAGGTCTTTTGGAGACTTTCCATGTTAAAGTTGCAGAAAGTTCACATATAACAGGAAAAAAGGAAACTAAGATGACCCATGATTTCCAGACTCTTTGTGACATCATTTTCTTCTTAAATGCTTTGTCGTTACAAAATCCAATTTAGTCATTCACACACACTGATACAGCACTACCTGACAAAAAGAACCTTAGGAGAAATTATGAGCTTTTGAAAAAAGCCAAGCAAGCCATTCTAAAAACGTGAGTCAGTAACAACGGCTGGGACAGAGGTTAATTTTTCTATTCCCTGTTCAGCAAGTAAGTTGTTTGCAGTGGTTGGTTTCCCAAATCTTTGTTTCAGTCAATTTTGTTGTTTAAATTCACACTGTCAAGTGATCTATTACTAGATAATATTGCTTCTTTCTTCTTTTATTTAATGATGTGTTTCACTCCCACCTGGCATGGTTCATTTTATCTCAGAGTGGATGGAATGGATGGAATAAGTAAAATTTTTGTTAAAAATCAGCCTCCTGCTTATAATCAGCCAATTAAGATGTAGAAAAAATAAAGCTAGGACTATTGGTGGCATTTGGATAAAGTGTCCAGTATCCTCTAGGATTTTCATCTGCTGAATCATTGAAGCGTCTATCATTTATTGATAGGGGTTACCAACAACCAAAGCAACAGCTAGGACATTGTGATTGGAACTCTAAATAAAAAAGCTTGTGTCTGGTACCATTGGCAGTCATTGTCACCTTTGAAAATGCTGACCTTGCTGCAGGAGGCCTCTCATGCAGGTGTTATTGAGAAAGAAGAGGTGAAGCCCTGAAGCCCTGAGAGCCAATGCTCCACTGAATGCTACCTGCTTCGGTCATCAAAGTGTTACAAAGGAGTCCACATCCCAGCTGTTTTCCCTGTCAAGGCCACAATTCCCTGTGGTTTAGAGTCTGGCTGTTGGAGACTACCCTGTGTGACATTACTGCAGCAGTACACTAACAACGGAGGAGTTTCAGCCAATTTCTTTAATTTACACAATGAGTTCTATGGCCAGGCATTTTCTGCAAAATTCTTCAGTGTGATCCTTTTTGTCCCTTGCTTGTGACTTCTTTTTCTGAATTTGTGTGAAGGAGAGGTCTGAGGTAGCTTTTAGGTACTTTTGATAATCCCTGAGAATTTCAAGATTACAACAGCAGCTTGCATTTTTTGCCTGTTCTTTATTTTATGTTTGACCTGTTTTCATCTATGCTATGGAATACAGCCCAGTAATTACAATTTAAGATGAATACAGAAGTGTTAAGAAAAAAAATTCATTGCTTGTTCTTTGTAATCCCCATCAGAATTGCCAGATTGAATATCCTTCTACTTGAACATCCTACAGCAAATGTGACGAGCTTTCCCAAACATAGAAGCCCCTCCAAAATATTTCTATGAAAGAATCAATGAATGTTTCTGAATGCCAAATAGATGTTAAAGATGTGAATTATATTCTTAAGAAAGTCACTGGAAGAAGCTTTTGATTGGTCCAAAATGTACCTATAATAACCAGACATTTGTCAGAAACTGTAAGAGTAACTTACTATATGTAAAAAATTATATTTGTTATTTGTTAGTCTCTAATTACTTTAAATACCTCCCTTTTTTTGCAAGACAGCACTGTAAAAATACTGTTAGAATTATATTTTAGATTCTTTTGCTAATATTACCAAGTTAATCCTCAGTTCTGCCAAGATACATTTATTTATTCCTGAATTGTCTGCTTGATTGCATGGAGCTCCTTGCCTAGTAATTTAATGACAATTATAGCTTATCTAAACACAAATAATTGAAGAATTGAGGGATATTCACACCATCTAACTTAAGATTCTTAAATTAAGTATCTAATAACCTTA
>WAAD01030582.1:26232-40068 GCA_013389945.1 Fregata magnificens
GAATGACAAAAATGTCAAGTTTGGTTTTCTCCATCAGCATGACGCAGTATTCGTACAAGCTGCCAGACCTTGCAGAGGTTGCTAAATATGTTTCTAAATAGTCATGATCATTTCAACTGGAAGGCTGTCTGTCTGGAGTGGCTTCTTCACCATCCCATAATCTGCCTGTGCCTTTTCACAGGACATATTCCTACTATTGTCCTAGTTGTACATCTATATGAGTATGCATAAGTTACTGTGTCACCGGTGTGCTGTTAACAATCAGCTTTATGTTTGCCTTTCACTGCTTCTACATACAAGTTTGCGTTTGCTTTCTGATTGCCTGGGAAAGATAGAGATCTGCATGAAAGCTAACCTTTCAGACCCATTCTGGGAAAGACAGAGGGGCTCCTGAAGGGCAAATTTCAGGAAAATTCAGGAAAATTCAGGAATTAGTGATGATTCAATTAGCTGCTTCCATTTCTGACAGTAATTGCTCAGTCACTCATATAATGAGATACAATTCTACAGTGTGAGAGTTTTCTCAAACTGGTTCTTTCAGTGTCACTTTCCCTAAAGATTTTTCCTGTTTCTGGCTGTATCATACATTTTGGTTTTACCTTCAAGTGGGACTTTCTAGGAATAAAAGTAAATATACAGCTACTTCAGTATTAGAGACTTCAATGATTCATAGCAGATACTTCTTTAGGTGTACCTTTTTTTCCTAACTCAGTTTTATACGATCAGAAGAAAATTGAATTTTTATAAAAGTATTTATGAAGATTTTTTCCTAATTCTTCTCTGTTTCCTTCCACAGCATACCTTTCAGTTTTGTATGCAGAGTTTATCAAGGAAATCACAGTACTTCCAATCCACATGCTTTAGTAGTACAAACTATACCGAGAAAAAGCTTTTAACTACCTACAAGAGAAATCATGTCTCCCTTTCTGAGTCTTTCTCTTTTTAATGTGTAAAGTTAACTGTCTAAAAATGAGCTGAGCTAAGATACTTCAGCACGCAGGATGAATTTGTTCCAGTTAGAAATATTTCAAAATCCACGTCTAAGCACTGTAATAATTTTATAACATCTTTGTACTCTGTTTTTCTTAGTAATTTCCAGCTTTAGTATCCTAGCACTAAGACTTTCCTTCTCATCTTTGTTCTTTTGAAGTTAAGATGTTATGTGGTATTTAATCCTCATTCTTGGGAAATTATGTTGCCTAAATGTAAACTGTGGAAAATATGACCAAGTACTTTACTGACAGAAATGTTATAAATACATATAATAAGGTTTCTTCTGAGTTCTTACACAAGTGCTGAAAAAAGATGATTTGTAAATTTTCTGCAGTGGACTCTCTTCCCAGGTTTGGTCATGTAAATGGTACATTGACCCATATAAGCCTAATAACATGGTTATTTGTACAACAGATTTTTTTTTTTCCAGAAAATGCTGCTAGTTTTGTATTTATCTTCATTCCAATACTTAGTGCTGTCCTAATATTTGTTAGCTAGTACTAAAGCTAGAAATGTTAGTCTATGACAGTCCTTAGTAATGGTCCCCAAAAATGCAGTGTCATTCTGCAGGCTGAGAGCCCATAACCTTTTTGTACAGTTGTGCTTTCTATAGAGATTGCCTAAAAATTCTGTAACCAAGTAGTGCAGGCAGTGTTACTCCTGTGATAGAAAAACAATGGACTGAGTAGTTAGTAGGGAAAGTTCTGGTTTTTGACCTCTGAAACACAAGTTTGAACTCAATTTTATCTTCATTTTTAGTGGGCATTAGGTCAAAACCAAAACTAATCAAGCAACTGGGCACAACATAGCACATGAGAAAGCAATGGAGTTATCATTGTCATCTATCTTCTCAGTGATGGAAGAAAAGAGACACAGGAAGGGAGCTAAAGGTTAAGGATTATTAGCTGCTTTCTGTGGAGAAGCCATCACTCCTCTGAATTAAAAAATAACTTCAAGTCCCAGCATAGCAGTACATTTCACCAGCCATTGCATCAGGTTCAACTTCCAACGACAGACCTCAGACGTGAAACATGGTTAATATTTTCAATTCCACCAGTTCCCTAGCCACTAAGGTTTTGGGGGTTTTTTCCCCAAAATATGGTATATATGATGTACATAAGATAAATAAATCCTACCATTAGAGTAGAATTTAGGTTGAAATTTAGTGGAATACAACTTAGAAATTAAAACCCTAAAAAAAACCCTCACAATGTTCTTCTTTCTTTTTTTTTTTTTTTTAAACTGAGAAAAGTTTCAGTAAGAAAGTAAACTCCACATTTTTTTTGATGTTTTTCAGAACTTTTGTTTAAGTTTTTGCTTACCCAGTCCATCCTTGTCTTGTCATATTGCCTGGTCCACCACACTTATCTGCCTTTTATTTTCCACTCCACTGTCCTTAAGTGCCTCTTCCTGTTCCACTGTGGTGAACATGTCTTAAATGCAGTTTCCCATTGTATAATGCTGATTTTTTTTTCAAGCTGGGATAGAGAAGTTCTTGCTTAATTCAGAGCATCATCTTGCATGATTCAAAGTATCATCTAGAGTTAAACACAAACCCTTGGATGGCTTATGTGTGGTAGGGCTTTCTTTATTCTGAAGGATATTATGTTTACTACTATTTTCAGCACTCTGCGAGCATCTGTCCACTCTTTCTCATTTCTGCTTTCTCGTGTACATTGAAAGAATTGGAAGAATAATGTCAGAAACTAAAAGACGAAGAAAACATGAACTGATCTACTCACAAAAGTATTTATGAACAGTGATGCCTAGAATGAAAAATGAACTTAGGTACATATTGTTTGTAAAGATCAATGGGTCTATGTTAAGCAGAATACCTCTTTAAAACAAGTACTATAATAAGTATTAAAAATGCTATTGTTCTACATATCATGTTCAGCTCAAGGCCAGATCAGATATACGGTTAAACTGCTTTTATTATCACTAAAGGACTACGCATTAAGAAATAATTTTTTAAAAATCAGTGGAATTATCTTTTAAATATGACTTTGCAGACAGATTCTTCAGACCTATACCCAGCGTGTAAGGTTGTTCCAGCCTATACTCACTTGGCCAACTTCCAGTTTACACCTCCTCCACCCAATTTTCCAGTTTAACCCAATCCCAACGGATTAGGATTAAAGGAGTGAAATATTTACTTTTTTAGCTAAGAAAAATTCAAAGATATAGAGATTTCATTGTGAAAATAATGAAAACCAGGAATATAATGAATTTAACTTCCTTCTGAGGAAAACATGGCAAGTGTTACTATGGTTTAAATTGTGTGCGTGAAAGCTGCACATCAAAAACTTATACCATTTGGATCTCTCAGTTCATATGATTTTTTTAAAATTATTTTTTATGAAGTAATAATCCCCTGTCTTACAAAAATGGCTAGGATTGTAGTTTCTACTCATCAAGAAGGGTCAACAAATCTGCAGAGATTCAATTTAAATCTATGTTAATTTAATAAACAAATATATAAAATTATAAATCTGTTCTATGCAGCTAAATGAACGATACCTTAAGATTCTTTTCTATGGTACTGACCTTCATGCTACTGACATAAAGCAGCTGCACATCAGATTCCCCACATGGAATGTTTTTTCTTTTTCATTTTCTCGAGATATTGCTCTATATAGAACTATCCAATTGAATGAAATGTATAAGCCAGGACACAACCAAATCAGGTTTTTTTTAGCCTAAAAGTATCTTTTTATGGCTGTCCTCAGTAAGGTGTATATATATCTCACATGTCAAGGTAATCATCAGCACCCAACTTTTTTTTGCACGTGAAGGTGCGAAACAATATTCTTGATCTCCCATTCTCTCATCTTCTGTGTTTTGGTCTTTTGCACTTCATCAAAGTACTGGGTGAGGTGGTTTGTGTATGTTTATGCACATATATAAGTACTACATGCAGCAGATATTTTCTTAACTCTGCTAGACTGAAAGGCCTCCATAAAGCTGGCTGGGGTCATGGAGGATGGCAAAAGGGCTCAACTGGTTCTTTCCAATTGCATTTTTGCATGCAGTAGAGATTCAGCTGCTTTGTTGTCTTAAATTAAGCTAGTTCAGAAATACACTTTCCCTCTGCCACCTCTGGGATAATAAAACTGTTTTGTAGAAACATGTGGTTTGGAATCACATTTGTTTGGAAAAACATGGAACATGACATTCTGATAAAGCTGCCTTAAATTGCTCATGCCTTTTTGGAAAGAGAATACTTTCATTTTGCCTTCTAAATGATAATTTGTTTCCAATTGTATTGGGTTTGCATGGCAAGGTTTTGGTAGCGGGGGGGCTACAGGGGTGGCTTCTGTGAGAAGCTCCTAGAAGCCTCTCCCATGTCTGATAGAGCCAATGCCAGCCGGCTCCAAGACGGACCCGCTGCTGGCCAAGGCCAAGCCAATCAGTGACGGTGGTAGCGCCTCTGTGATAACATATTTAAGAAGGGGGAACGAAAAAAAACCCTGCACAGTTGCAGCTGAAGAGAGGAGTGAGAATATGTGAGAGGAACAACTCTGCAGACGCCAAGGTCAGTGAAGGAGGAGGGGGAGGAGGTACTCCAGGTGCTGGAGCAGAGATTCCCCTGCAGCCTGTGGTGAAGACCATGGTGAGGCAGGCTGTCCCCCTGCAGCCCATGGAGGTTAATAGTGGAGAAGGTATCCACCTGCAGCCTGTGGAGGACCCCATGCCAGAGAAGGTGGATGCCCCAAAGGAGGCTGTGACCCCACGGGAAGCCCACGCTGCAGCAGGCTCCTGGCAGGACCTTGCGGACCTGTGGAGAGAGGAGCCCACACTGAAGCAGGTTTGCTGGCAGGACTTGTGACCCCGTGGGGGACCCACGCTGGAGCAGTCTGTTCCTGAAGGACTGCACCCCGTGGAAAGGACGCACATTGGAGCAGTTCACGAAGAACTGTAGCCCGTGGGAAGGACCCACGTTGGAAAAGTTCGTGGAGGACTGTCTCCCGTGGGAAGGACCCCACGCTGGAGCAGGGAAGGAGAGTGAGGACTCCTCCCCCTGAGGAGGAAGGGGTGGCAGAAACAACGTGTGATGAACTGACCACAACTCCCACTCCCTGTCCCCCTGCGCCACTTGGAGGGAGGAGGTAGAGAATAATCGGGAGTGAAGTTGAGCCCAGGAAGAAGAGAAGGGTAGGGGAAAGGTATTTTAAGACTTGGCTTTATTTCTTATTAACCTACTCTGATTGGATTGTTAATAAATTAAGCTGATTTCCCCAAGTTGAGTCTGTTTTGGCCATTATGGTAACTGCTGAGTTATCTCTCCCTGTCCTTATCTCAACCCCTGAGCCTTTCGTTATATTTTCTCTCCCCTGTCCAATTGAGGAGGGGGAGTGATAGAGTGGCTTTGGTGGGCACCTGGCATCCAGCCAGGGTCAACCCACCACACCAATATTTAATTTAAAAAAATATGTAACTTTGTAAATACAGAACTTAGAACGTCCATTGAATTCTCATCAAAATATGGGAAAAGAGAAATACCTATCTTTTCCAATTGCCTTTTAGCACATAGACTACTGTGATATCTCAGAATTTCTTGCAGAACAAGAAACCTGGACACTGCTGGCACTGTAGTCATTCAGTTCATCTTCAGTTTTAACTTGCAATGTCTCTGCTTTCATGTGTTCAAAGACACCTTAAAAGAAATTAAATGAAGTATAAACTGGTCAGACTACCACTGTACTGAGGACTTATCTTTAAGTTGGGAAAATGATTGTTTATTCTCCCCAAAAGAATGTTATACATAGAGCTGAAGAAACATGAAATCTGGGGCTCTGTCACTGAAATGAAAAATAGTATGGTTGTTGGTACCACATCTTGACATGGAGCATGGTGTAGCTTTTAGAATAAGCTGAACTGTCTCTCAGCTATGAGATCTTATGAAACCATAACGCAAAGGTTTCCAAAACCAAAACCAAAGCAGAATTGACAAACCTAATAAAACACTTTTGGTTCCCAAAATGATCTGGCTGAAATGTGGGCAAAATGGTTATTTTGAGAGAGTGGTTATGCAATGTTATTCTTCTCTTCTTACTAGCTGCCTGTAGCATGGCAAAATCTCAACCTTAGAAGAATTTGTGGAGCCTTGCAATCACATGATGAATAATTGATTAGTGATTAAGACTTTTGATTGAATGACAGTTTAGCATTATACTGCAGGAAAAGATCCCAGATGAAAGAAGCAGTTGAATTTATAACTCCACCCAGGTTAAGCAGAAAAAAAAGTGAGTAACACCCTTCTGGATTCCTTATGAGTCAGCAGGTTGATCACAGACAAATGGGAAGATAAGTTCAGGGGAAAATGTACCTGTCAATGCTGACAAACATAAATCTTTAATTTGTTAACTAAAAAAAAAAATGGAGAAAAGAAAATTACTCCCCATCCTGCTAACTGCTGCAGCAATTGAAACTTGTTATGAAACTTCACTTTGGATGTTGAAAAATTAAAATCATACCGAATTGCATTTTGCAAAGGACTACTCATAATGAAACCATAAAATAAGGATCTTGCTCATCTTGACAGCTATTTTGAAAACTGTGACACAAACAGCAGGTGTTCGAAAGCCTTAACGTATTATCTCTATGATCAGCAGCCAGAAAACAACCCTCCACCAGTATCCTCACTTATTTTAGAGATGCCCCAAACTTATAAAGTACCATCTGGTTGCAATCAAGTCTTTCAGTAAGTGTAAATACATAGGCTATAGCTCATGATGTTTGTGTGGGCAGATGTCTAACATGCAGAATTATTAATAGAGTGTTGGACCTCAAATGATTCTGTTATGGCTGGGTGCTATAAATTATAAGACAGCATTCAGAAGTCAGCAAAACCTGAAAGCTCCGTGGTTTTGGCTGTTAAAGCTCCAGAGGAATCCATGATAGCTCAGATTCTGATTCTAAGTCATATACAGAAATCTCATCTATCCTCAGCTGCAGGCATTCTCCCTTTGAGCATATATTCAGTCTGTGACACTACAGCAAGTATACAACCGTGATATTCCCAAGGACACAATGAGTTAGCGCTTGCATGAAAGGACAGCAGAAGTTGATTGCTTATTGTCAAGCTAACACAGGAACTGTGAGAAATTTAGAATGTTCTTTAAAGAGAAATACTTGGAAGAAGAATGCAGTTTTCATTTTACAACAGAAAAAACAAGGAAGGTTGGATATCTGGTCATTTTAGAAGAAAGCTGCCAACCCGACGTGTGCTTATTGACTTGAAGGAGTGACCGCTAGGTGGAAGTTAATACTTTGGATGTGTTGAATGTTATTTTTCATCCAATGTGATTGAAATATTTCTTTATGTTAACATTTCTTGCTACAAGAGCATGAGCACCACCTGTTACACATGACTTACAGAAATACAGTCTCCAGCTTTCCAAACTCATAAAAAAAGTTTCCTATAGGGTCAAAGTAACATCAGTAGTAGCTGAGGCAAAGGATCAGAAGAGGTCAGTAACATTATGCTAAGCTTTTCATCTGTAGGTCACTAGTTCAAATTCAGCTGAGGTTTATACCAGCTAAAAGTAATTAGGATGACTGCTGGTCTATATGAAATGTTATTGACTTCTACATCACAAAAGTGATCCATACAATCAATTTTTTTGTTAAGGTTCTTTTCTTAGGGGTTAAATGAGCCACACCTGCAGGTATGGCATGTCAGAGTTGAGACCTATGGGCAGCCAACATGGGGAAACATGCTTCATTTTCATCAAGCTGCTTTTGTGGATAAAAGGAAATGCTGGTCTCCAGAGGCCTTAAGGGCACCTTTCATAAGCACCATATTGATCAAAATGATATCACATTATTTGTCTTCCATACAGACATACACAACATTTCATTTAGTGGGTTTTGTTTTTCTGTTTGTTTCATCTCAAAGGGGTAATTTTCGGGTTTCAAAGATAAAGACTTTGATACAGGTTTTGTTTTTTGTTTGTTTGTTTATTTCTTTGTTTCCGTATAGGAACTTTGTCATAGATGGACTAGACAGAACAGTTTGAGCTGGGTCCAGGCAAAATTTTTGCATATTGAAACTATGTTAAAAAAACACTGTAGTGTGGTTTGTTTTGTTTTTTTTTTTTGGGGGGGGGGAGCTTGATATATATTTTTTAATAATGTTTATTTTTGTGTTACAAGATCTGAAGCCATATTTTATCCTCAGAAATTGTACTTAACAATAATGACATTATATGGCAGCAGAGACTTTCTCTAGGATAAAAACAATAAATCTTAAGTAAGAATTTTATTTCTGTGATTCCTTTGAAAATATCTAACTTCTTATTTATTTAATTTACTTCCTTCTTTGTGTATCATAAACATGTGGAAAAATTTCTGCCTTATCTATACAGCCTTGAAAACATGGTGGGATTAGGAAGACAAAGGTATAAAAGCAACTAGCAGAATTCAACTTAACCTATACTACATTTTTGATACTATCTCCCATAATATTTTCAATAAGAAAGTGGTGAAGTGCAGACTAGACAAGTGACAGTGAGGTGAGCTGAAAACTGGCTGAACCGCCAGGCTCAAAGGGCTATGATCAGCAGCACAAAGTCCACCTGGAGGCTGTTCACTAGGGATGTAACCTGGTGATCAATATTGGGACCAATACTGTTAACATTTTCATTAGTGATCTGGATGATGGCATAGAGTGCATCCTCAGCAAGTTTACAGATGATAGAAAATTGGGAGGAGTGGCTGATGGACAAGAAGGTCCTGTTGCCATCCAGAGGGACGTGGGCAGGCTGGACAAATGGGCCAACAGGAACCTCGTGCAGTTCAACAAGGAGAAGTGCAAAGTCATCCACCTGGGGAGGAACAACCCTACACACCAGTACAAGCCGGGGACCACCCAGCTGGAAAGCAGCTTTGCAGAAAGTAACCTGGGGGGTCCTGGTGGGCAACAAGTCGACCCTGAATCAGTAACATACCTTTGTGGTTCCCTCTGAACACCAGGAAGCACTTTTTAACTCTGAGGGTGACTGAGCACTGTCACAGGTGGCCCAGAGAGGTTGTGGAGTCTTCATCTTTGGAGATATTAAAACTGTGAATGGACACAGTCCTGGGCAGCCTGCTCTAGCTGTCTACCTGCTTTGCACAGGGATTCTTCAGAGGTGCCTGCCAACCTCCTCTGTTCTGTGATACTGTGATACTTAGCAAGATTTTTTGCTATCACGTGTATTGAGATAAGTATGGGTGAATCAGTTTGGGAGGTATGACTGGCAATTTCATATTTTCTGTGTTTCCTCTTCATCTCCATATAACTGAAATGTCCACTATCTTTCCTTAGGTTAGTTAGTTGTTAAAAATGTCTTATGTCAAAGAAAGCTGTCTGGAGACATTTCTGACAGGATTTAGTGACCTCTTCCTACCTGAGTCATTTACTACAGAATAATACTTACTCAACTTCGATAAACGAGAAGAAATATTTGGAAGGAAAAAAAAATAAATCCAGGAAAACAAAAATAAAGAGTGTTGCTAGCAGAAGAAAAGTAAAAAAGGGGAAAGAAAAAAAAAAAAAGCAATTCTCTGTAAGGAAATTTATTTCCCTCTGTACTTAGAATAAGAAAACAGTTACAGTAACTCATTCTTTATCCATTATTATCAAACTGTTCTCAGCATTTAGACTTGTTTGTGTCTTTTAGTTATTGTTACTGATCTTTACAGAACACTCATGTCTTCTCCCCTTTTTTTCTCTCCCTTCCCGATTTGCTGAAAGAATTCCTCTTGCCTATGTCTGTATGTCTAGCTACTTGCCTATCTACCTACTTATCTTTTCCTTGACAGCCTGAGAGTAGGTGAGAGATGAATTCTTCTGTAACCCTGGGGAAAACATACAGAATTCTGTCTTTTGTAGGCTGCATTTTCTCTACTAAATACCTTCTTTATTTTTGAAATTTGTGATATGTGATTATCTTCTGACATGGTTGTAGTGGATGCTTCAAAGTGCTTTGCAGAAGTGCTAGGATAAATGAGTAAGTCTTATGTGCAAAGGCAGAAGTAAGGGGAGTGGGTGAGATGCTTATCTCACAGAGAGAGTGCTGAGCTTTCCAGATGATCTTAGATGCTGCATGACTTACGCTGCTGATGGTAAATAATTAGGGTAGACATAATATCACATACAGGGACAATCAGCTGTATTTAATGTAAGACAATTATATCATGACTAAATAAATCACGGCCTAGTTTAGGAAAAGTGCTTATCCAAACAATGGATGCCAGAGCTAGGCATGACAAATTCCAGCATTGTTTGGGTTTTTAATGCTTTTTTTTTTGCAATTAAAGTCACAATGCTAGATGCTGTTTTTCCATACATCTTAAAATCAGATCTCTAGAATAAGTATAGGGTACTGCAAAGTAAATCCTAATGGTAATTAGAAAGCAAGATATCCACCTGCACACTGCTCAACACTCACAAAGTGGTTGTCTCTGAAATGCTGCTTCTTCCAGTTCCTTTTAGTTCACTGACACTTCTTCCCCCCTCCAAAAAGCAGTAATAGTCTTCTCCTAGCTGAGTATATACTATTTGTCAAAAGCTCCAAGAGGCAGAATGCACACCCAAGAAATTAGCACAACAACAAAAAAAGATCAGGTAATCATTAGAGTGATTAGCAACACAAATTATTTGACCTCCAAAAAAAACCAAAAAGAAAAAAATTCTCTCCTTACTGATAGAGTATGATATATTAGTTATGAGTTTATTTGTGAGCTTAAATTGGAATTTGTAAAGTCTGTGAGGGACAAGCTGTATTTTCACAAAGAGGGAGAAACATCTCTGCATCCCCTGTCTGCAGGGATGAATACATAATTCCTGTCCTATGGGATCACATAGAGTACGACTGTGGGCATTCAGTCTCCTTACAGAGATACAGAAATATGTATTCAGTAGAGTGCGGACTGGAACACTGAATTTTTAGCATCAGACTAAGTATTCATAATTGTCATCATTCTTAATGATTTGATATGTTATGTCACAAAAAAAGTCTAATCTTTCCTGGCAAAGCTATTCTACAGAGCTCCGACTCGGGAATATACTATAGTCTTGTGCTTAAAACATTCACAGGAGAGGTAGAGAAGACAATTTCTAATCCACCTCAGGGAAAATAAATAAATAAATAAACAAATAAAGTAGATGTTTTATGTGTGGGAATGAACAGAGTGAAGCAACTATTACTCATACCAATTCTTAGCTAGTAGGTGAATTAATATTAAGTTACTTCAGTTGTTGCTTGAATTTTTTTCCACGTTAAGTGTTTTACAGGATCTCTTTATTCAAAGAAGTATGAGGAGAAACAAGTACTCCAGAATCTCCTTTGACTAATTATTTGGGATGTAAGAAAATTATTTCTACTCACCTTACACTAAATTCATTCTGTATGCAATAATACTGCCAGGGGACAAAGTCTCTCTTGGCAGTTCATAGACTCTTTGACCATAGTCCAGCTCTTTACTCTTTCCTTCTTTGTGATTTATCTATCCAGAATTATCCAGGGGAATTATAATTTATTTTTGTTTTTGTTTTTTTTAAATACGACAACGGAACTGTGTCTGTGCATACATGGATATACATTCCCATAAAGTACACACGAAAAAGATAAACCAATGGAAAAAGCCTCCCTAGCTCAAGGTTTGAGGTGGCCCTGCCAGGCTATAGTTTTGGGACATGGTAACAGACACAGTACTGAGAGCTTTAGAGATAAACAGTTTATCACTAAATAATGGTACAGTAATAAATACAGATTTATTATCTGTGTTGTAATGACAGAAGAGCCAGTGATTCACTAAGACTGGGCTAAACTTGCTGTCCAGGCATGCAAAGACATACAGGACTATCAGGCAGGCAGGCAGGAAGCAGAGCAAGGCAATACTAGGGCAATCAGGCAATTCTAGGCTTACAAACAAATGTAGATACTGTTTAATAAGAAAAACATATCTGACTGTGCTCTTAAATATCTTCATCAATTTGATTTTTCATCTATAATTTCTTATAAATAAGAGTTGTCAAAAGTTCTCAATTTTTTTTAAGTATCTGTTCTAACATCAAGGTATAGAGAAAAAGCATTAATCACCATACATGAATAACATTCTAGGTTTAAAGATTTGTTGACTCTGTGTTTATTATTGGTATTAAGAGACTTGTCCATTCACATGACAGAGCTGATTAATTTGGATCAAAGCCTTTGTCAAAAAAGTTTTACTCCAAAAGACACTTGGGCTTGGAAAAAGGTGGGAAAAAATCTCCACTCAGAAAGGACAATGTACATGCTGGGCCAAGGAGGGCATGTGGTTTTAACTCTCTGTTCCCGAATCACTTTTTTTTCTGTAAAAACAAGTAAACAAATAGGCAGGGAAGAGTAGAGCACGGACATGTGGGTGGCTCCCAGGAGTAAGGTTGTCTCAGTTTTTCTCTGGGGTTGCCTTTACTTACATGAAGAGACTCAGGGGTCTCAACTCCCTCTAAAAGAAATGCCTAAATGTCAAAAAAATCTGATCTTCATATGAAAAAACTTGTGTGCTACAGGTGAAGAATATTGTTATATATTACTCCCATAGATACTGACTGCATGTGTTACTCAGGCACATGCCAATATAGTGACTTTCTGTTCTGCAGTTATGCTTTAAGAAAATATTCATTTATTGTAGGCAATGTATTTCTGTAAAGGATATAATACTATCTATCAGGACTGTTGAATACAGAAAAGTCGTTGTGGGCTGTATTGCTTTTAGGTGGCTACAGCATTCAGTTGAAATGTTGGAATTTGAAATGGAATTACTTTGGTTTAGAGTCATAAAACTCCAATGCTGACCTACAATTACAAAACCAATGTCTGCTGAGAAATATAGAAATAGCAAATCTTACACAAGCCAAATCATTAGTCAAACTGGACTTAAAGATAGTAAAGACATCTAACAGGATTATCCTTGGTGGGACAAAAATGTCTCAAAATTTTTGTCATAATTGGGATGGGTTTACAATTTTTTTACATATTAAATACCAGGCTGCATGTTAACTACATGCACCTATTTGAAAGCATATATGACTATGTTACAGTTACTTAATCTAATTTAGATGAGTTTAATAGTATTTTAATTTAGTTTCTATATAATTGTTAACAGTGCTAGGACTCATCGTTCTAGTAATAAATAAAAGCACTGTGCCTTTTGTTGTTGTTATTGTTTTTCATTATTCCTAATATTGAATGAAAGAGGTGAATAACTCCAGCTGCTGTTAGTTAACATGAAGCTGCTTGAACTTTGTCTACTGCATAGAGGCTCTCAATTAATTTGTCTGGTAATCTTTGTGCATGTGAAACTTCCTAGTGTACACAACACCACATAAACCCAGCACAAACACATACAACTAAATACCTTTACCTAAAAGATAGCTATGGGATATAAGAGCGAATCAATATTCTATTTGTGGCGAAACAGCTAACAAATACTAAAAAAATCACTACAGACCCAGAAGTACTACCTTTTTTGCTGACTTTAAGTTGCCTCTAGTGTTAAACACCAGATTTTAGGTAAATAGAACTGAATGCTCTCAGATTTATCACTGAGAATTGAATTTCTCAAAATCACACTGACAGATTGAGTAATATGAAATGAATTATCAGAAATACTCTTCTTCAAGACATATCATCTCTTGTGATTGTGTATCACGTTACCCAGTGGTGTCCTGCATCTGACTAGAAACTCCAAGGAGTACTGTGACAGCAATCTTTTAAAATAATAGATATTAAGACTAAATGCTATCTCCTGTAATCTCTTTGAAGTCAGTAAAATTAGAAAGAACTGAGTATTGTAAATGTAGATTTCTGA
>WAAD01030584.1:0-36343 GCA_013389945.1 Fregata magnificens
CCCCTTCCCCCTTCGAGCCTAGTTTAAAGCCCTGTCTCTTAAAGTTGGATGCTTTTGCTCTGGTACTTAAATCTATATTTAGCATTCAAGGAAAGGGCATGAATTCACCTTTTCAAAGGGCTGTATCTTAGATCTATGTAAACCAATGTCATTCCACCAACTTGCAGCAGATGAAGACAAAACCACTGGTTTTAGGAATGCTGTGGGAATACTTGATTTGATTCTTCACATTCACACATATTCCTGAAATAGACAGGATTCTTCCCTCCCCTACATTTTTTTCATCTCAGTTTCCAGACATCATGATCTTGTAATTTCTTTCTCATGGATTTTCAGAATACAAAGTGTCCCTGATTTCCATCGCTATAAGGCATGTGTTGCAGGATGTGAAGGGAAGCAGAATTTAGCTGTCCATGATCAGGACAGCAAAAGGTCTACGGGCAGTTTTGGTGAGAATGAATGGCATGAAGATTTTTCATGTAATACACATGTAAGAACATAGCACTTCAGTGCCCTACTATCAAACTACGCCACATAGACATCTTTTTCCCATTCTTCTAAGAAACAGGGTTCATGGATAATTTCCAGCTGATTGCTATGCTCTGAACAAAGCAAGTGCAATGGAAATGCTGGCAAGCACATTCTCACCAAGATTTGCCTAAGTTTTCATTCAGGATTACAGGCTTCATCCTACACAGATGAGGACATTTAACATTTTCTTTGACTTTATCAGCAATTGGAGCATCAGTAAGATGGTTAAAAGACTGCCTTAGGAAACCAAAGCTCCACTTTTTTTTTTTTTTTTTTTTTTAAGAGAAGTTAGCCATTTGTAAGGATGTTACCCTATGCACATTGCCTGCTGCTCATACAAGTGGACACATCTTTGGTCAAACTGAGATTCTTGGGTGCTTTAATTTTTGTTCTTGGGTACCAATTAGATGCTTCTACCAAAGATTCATTGCTTGAGATGCTGCATGTACAGATAGCCCACAGACAACCGTGGCTTCCAAGCAAGGGTGGAAAGGCAGTGTTCTTGTAGGGTTGTGGAAACATAATATGATTAGCTACTTTGAACACTCAGGCACTAGTAGAAAGTGGGACAAATAAAGATCATTGAGTTACCATGTGGTTTTCCGCCCATGCCTCCGCAGAGAAGGGAGGTAAACAGCTAACATGAGACTGATAAAGCAAACCCAGTGTTTTCTTCAATGTATTCATAACTGAAAATGCATCTTGGGATCAGTTTCTCCACACAAACTTCAATTCTTGGAAAGGCATAAAAAGAAGTCTTCATGTAATATCACAAGTTAAAAAGCTAGACACATCCAAACAAACTCAACTACCAGATATTATCTTTGGGAGGCATTCAGTCTTTAACTATCGTTTTTAAAAGTCTTCCTCCAGGCAATTAATACTACCTATCTCAAGCCTACTACAACCTGCCTGATGGTCTTTACCTAGGAACAATCAAGCAATTTATATTAAGTAATTTAAGTGGCCTTTTCTGTGCACTGAGCCATTGTAACTGATAGGATAGAAATGTACCAACATGTCATGACATCAACTTCATTGAGCTCACAGAATCCATCCATTATTTTGAATAGATTCCTTGTAAAATGAATGGAATATTTGTTATTATGAGAAAATAAGTCAAAAGCACTCAATAGCATTAATCAAATAAAAATAATGTCGAAATTTAGACTTTCAAAAAAGAAAACAGCGAATCATCTGTGAACTTGGCACTGCATCAAGCATACACTATTCATCTTCACTCTAAAGGCCCTTCATGACCTATCCACACTCCACCTATCATTTTTTCTATGCTATCAACATGTCAGCTCCCTCCACTGATCAGCCAGTGATGCCTGCCGTCATCACCCATTTGTTATGTTTACTGACGAGCACCTTTGCCCTTTCTCCCATGCCAGCCTTCATGCATGGAAGAAGCTCCCATAAATATCAGCAAACCCACCTCATTGTTCTCTCTCAAATGCCTCCAGAAGCGTCTCCTTTCCTGGGATAGCCACAGGAAAACACTTGATAGCGAATATAATGACTTTTTTTACTCTGGCTACTCTTACCTAATTATTTCCTTGTGCTTGCCTGTCTGTCTGGTACAACTACCACTATTGCGCTATATCTGCTACTACTATTTCTTGTCTTAGACTAGAAGTGACTAAGGGCAGGAATTGAGTCTTTGGTCTATATTTACACAGGGCTGAGTATAATGGGTTTCTGTCTATAACTGGGGCTTCTTAACCATTACTCTAGTATTAATGATAACTTCTGAACACAGCTGTACACTTTTGTTTGGTTTATATGAAACCTAGTGGCAACACCCAACCATATGGACACAGTCATCTTATTATTTAAAAATGAACCACCCTAAAAATTTGATTTTTTTTCCTATAAATAGTGTATTTACTAGAGAATACTCTACCAATCAGTCTAAAATTAGTCACAATCTTTTCAAACCATTTTTGAGGGGAAAAAATTAACATGAACAGAAGATCGTAAAGACTCCTAGCCACCCTACCATCCATTTAAGTTCATTTTCCTTGTGACCTGAGGCTGCAGGTTGAAATCACCTATGTCTGAATGTGTGCTTGGTGAGCTGGACTGTTTCAATGGAGGGAGACATTATTGCCCCATCATTCTGGGAAAAGCGCTTAAGTCTAGCCCTTTTGTTTGCATTGCTTTACTTTCATGTGCCCATCAGGGAAGGAAACTGATTTTTTACTAGCTCAGGAAAAAAGTTTTCTTGACCAGCATTGGTAATACTTGGTTTTCATTTAAATGCTTTTGGTTCTATCTAAACCATATTTTCAGACATTTTTTCCCCCTCACAGCCCTAATCTCAAGTAATAACTTAAGAAAAGCAGCAGAATTTAATATAAACCATTTACTGGTAAGACGGGTAATAATAATAACAGTAAAAAGTGATTTCCCCACCACCACCACAGTTATTTGTCATTCTCAAATGCCTGGGGGAGAAAAGGTGAACTTTCTACATGTCTGAATGTCATGAAATTCAGGCAGTTTCAGACCAAGAAAGAATGAATTCCAAAGCTGTGAATCTGTTCTTTCCATTATGGTTCTAAAAGAAATACAAGACCTTCCACAACATGTAGGAAATAAAAATGTGTCATGGATATAGAGATTACTGTGGTTAAATCCCAGACACTTGATATTTGTATTGCACAGGTTATGGTATAACGTGTGGCACAGTGGTGTCAGGTAAATATTCATTGTTGTGCATAGTAAGAAAGTCTCTAGAAGTAATCAGTAGCAACTAGTAGAAAATAAAACCAAAATCAAATATAATTTCTTTTGTTGGCTTTTTTTAAATCATCCTTCATTTTGAAGTTACTTTTCATCACTTCTCTTATTAGCTTGTAGCTGAGACAGCTGTATAATACATAGTTACACATGTACGTACGTGATGGAAAAGAATGATTAGTGGTACCTTTCTTATCAAAGTCAATGGCAAACACCCCATCGACTAAACAGGCACGTAAGGGTAGCCCCAGAATAAATGAAACAGCACCCGTGTTGTGTCAAAGGGCGGGCAGCGGCAGGTTGACTGTGAGCTGATGTTTCCAATAAGACCTTAAAGTGACACAGGCGCTCAGCTACCCCACAAAATCAGTTTCTGTAAAAAACAAACAAACAGATACAAACCCTCTTAAACAAGGAGGAATGAGAGTTTCAGTGTTCATTTCTGTGTTTCTCATCACTGGAGGGAAGAAGCACAGGTTTGCTTTGTGGGGCGCACAGGCTTCCCAGATAGAAACATAAGCGGGGATGAAAAGTCCACCAGCCCAAGCTCACAGCTCTTCCTGCTACATCAGCAGCCAAATCCAGACATGCAGTAGACAAAATCATTTCTCTTCACTGCCTAGAGATGAGACACACGTGGAGTAGCCACCCAGTATAAGAAATGAAGCAGCAAGTTTTCAAGACTTTGAGCAATCTTAACACACTGCATGGCAGTTACGAGAGAGTCCTCAGGTGAGACTTAGTTTACATCGTCCCATTGCACAGATTGGTACATTTAAGGTATGGATGAACAATTACGTCTTTGCCAAGGCCCAGGCTGTCACAGCAAATCTGAACCCCACTGTTCTCATCAGTGAGACAGCACTCGTTCTTCACACCACATAAAAGCCTTCTGTGCATGGCATGCCAGGGAACAGATGCAAATAGAGCTCGAGATACTGCGCTAGACTCCTCTCACTAGACAAGGTTTTGGCTTCCTAATGAGTGATTTTTTAATTAAAAGTGAGGTGGCGCATGCAGATTGTCATCTCCTCAATGGAAGTTAGAGACACTGAGCTTGGAGTAATGGTTCATTATGTAAAATTTAACAAAGTCTTTTTCTTGTTTATAAAAGCACAAGCAAACATGGACATTTTATCAGCATCACATCCTAATGTATAACATGCTAAATAGCTTATATATGACAGCAAAATGTAACAGCCTCATGTTAAATGTCCCACTGCAGCCCCAGTCAATTCTTCCCACAGCCACAGCCTACTTTTCCCTCGCCTGCGGATCGCTGGGAGCTCCCTCCAAACAGGTGCAGCCCCGCAGATAGCACAGACACACACTCAGCAACACGCTCTAGCTGCAGGGTTTCAGCCCCTTTCTCTTCAGGCTTCCAGCTTTATTTCTTCCTAGAACAAAACACATAAACCAAATTCACTTCATCAACCACATCCCCTTTCCTCTTTTTGCCAAGGACTTTACAGACCCTCCAGTGTAACACCTGACAAACTGCATTCTCTCCTACTCAAGCTTTCGATACCACTCTCCCTATAATTGTACCCAGCCACTAGCATCATGCTATTTTTTTAAGACCTGACAACCAGGTGAAGGGCTTTAGAGGCCAGATGACCCACCTAGCTTCAGCTAGCATGCTTCAGCTAATTGCATCTCAGAGCAGGGTCTTATGTCTTTGTAAATGCCAGCCTTCATCTGACAAGGTAACTGCAAAAATCTTCCCTTGCCATGGCTGCAGGTCACATTTTTGCTGAAGGCGGGTTTGATCTAGGGGAAGGAAGCAGTGCCAGAGCCATCAGACTCTAAATTCCCAAAGAGCTCAAGGGGTGCAGGCACTCAGTGCTGTCTCCGCAGCAGGATGAATTTCTCCTCCCAGCTGAATGTCAGTTGCAAGAGGAAGGACAGGTGAGAGAGCGGAAACACCTGGATTCACTTCCTTCCTCTGCCCCAAATTTCAGTATATTACTCGGTCTTGCCTTTCCTCCCCATCTGTAAACTCATCATTTGAGAACCTTTTCCTCCAACCTCATCTGGAGATAACAGCGCTTTCCCACTTCATTGAAATACTAAGTATATAGAAGATGATGAGGTTCTCAGATGATGCTGGAGCATGGGGATATGGAAAATACCTAGGACAGGCTGGTTATGTGTGTATTACAAAATTTACTTTTCACATAATCAGGCATGGAACAACTTGCGTCCCTAACAAACCTCTCCTCTTGAGTACAGCCCGAAGTCATGGCACTAGCTGATGCTTCATTCCCTCTCCTGAGTAATCCCTGAACTTTTCAGCCATGTTCTAAATCCATTGTATCTGGTTTCAGTAAGATTAGATGCACTTTTAGATGGCATACTATGAGATTTTGGCAGGTTACGTTATCAATCAAACTTTAGGGACATTGAATCAATGGCTGGGCAGCATGTATTAAATCAGCTGGGGGATTATTTTTTTCTGCTTTTGCCAATTTTACAGGAAACGCCACCTTTTTATTACTATTACTCTCACTGAACACAGAAATCAGTGAACACCTTATCCCTCTTTCAAGTTTTGCCAGTAATTTCTAAAGACTATTTTGCAACAGGCTTTCATGAATTTTCTTGTAAGAAATTAAGTAGAGATAAACAGAGGACTGTAGAGTTTGGGGAGCCACGGCTATTTACTCACCTACAAGAAATCCTACTGAAGTGAAGGGGACTGCTTTTATCCGTAAATACAAGCCACCAGTCTATGGCGTAGCTCGCAGTCATTTCCAAAGAACAGCAACTCTTACAAACAGGGACCTCCTTTCCCAAAGAGATGGATGAAATAAACACCTCCAAGCATGAGACTCTCACCAGTCCCACACCAGATTTTTGCTGAAGGTGTCCATTCCTTGCAACATTGGGCCTAATCCCGTTCCATTAAAATTAATGGAAGAAATTTCCTTTTCACCCACTTCCTAAGAGTAGTGTAATTGTCATTACAGTGTTGAAACGATATTGCAAAATACCTGGTGTGTTTCAAAAAGATTTTCTTTCCTTTTTTTTTTGTAATTGTCAGCAATTAAACATGTTTATCAGATTTTAGCCTCTCTCCGTCATTCAGAGAGGTAATTAAAGGTTTAGTCATTGCATACTGGGGTGTTTTTCTGTTTCATTAGCTGCAGTGAGTCTCTGAGAATCAGGCTGATTCCGCTCTTATGGTGTTGCAATACCACGTAACTTCCCGTAAGCCGGCAGGGCACCACTTACTGTGCCTTCTCTTTTACAAATCCACCTCCTTCAAAATCGATTTCACCACGCGCACAAAGCACTGGCACTTCTGAATCACCGCATGCCTGCTGGAGCGTGGATTGCCTTTGCGTGAAGCAGGGCTTTGACATCCCTCTGCTGCCACGTGCCACCCGCTCTGCGTTCCCCTCCCTCGTGCAAAGGCAGATGTCCCTGAGCTACAGTATGGTTTTTCCAAACACTGTGAGGTCTTCAGACACCCACTGTTGTTTTACCTGGGCTTTGAGTTACAGGGGAAAAAAAATCGCAAAAAAGGGTAATCAAAATTAGGTGTTCCAACCTCTCTGAAAATTAGGTCATTTATCCAAGTGCCAAAAATGGATTTGTGACTAATACCACAACACTCTGCATGAGAGTTATGCATTTAAACACCGTATCTAAGATTTTATTCCTCCAGATTCTGAAAGGAAGAAACTGTTGGTCGTTTAAACTAAACACAAGGTCACCTTTTGTTCTGAGTTTAAATTAATCTGAAAGTCTTTCAGCTCAGATGACTGCTGGGTGAATCTCTGTCCTGCTCCTCGCACACAACCATCTACTTCACAAAATCTAACTATTCATAGGCAAATAAGCGACACTAGTACTTATGAGGCTGGCATCTCTGCTAAGGCTGTAGCACGTTAGCTCTGTGCCGTGGGAAGGCTGCCTCTTGTCATCTCTGGTTTCTGCTTACCCAGGGCGGTCAAACCAAAATTACAGTAACTAGAAAAACCCAAAGCACTTTAGGTTTCACTATTTACTTTCGATTCTGCACTGCAAAGTCTGACTTCAAAGGATAGGCATGCTATTCGGATATCACAATTGCAATTTCTGAAGCTATTTACCTTGAAAAGTTTGCATTACAGTACTAGTGGTGATATATGAAAATAAAATATTTACTCAGTTGTGGGATTCACTCCTCAGCTTCGGGAAGAGGTTTGCCTAAAAAGAGACTGAGAGCTTTTTACTGACCTAGAAGAGTGCTGTTATAGCTAGGGGAAATAAATATGAATCTGTTGCTTATATGAAATTATTCTGCACTGCACAGGAGATTTCCTTCAACCCATGGACTCTCCACAAAGGCAATGTTGTCATGATGTAAGTGAACAGACAAATCATAAAATAATTGTATGGGACTGTTGGGAGTCATTATAACTAATTTTATTTTGCCTTTGTTTGGAATACCTGTATTAAATTGACAGCTGAGGAATCTGGGCCATGGGATAGAAATAAATGAATATGAATGTCAGTGATAAACATGCTGCAAAGCTTGGTGTCATAGAAAATAACAATGCATAGCATTAACGCATGGGTTTAGTCCAGTCACAGCCTCACAGCTACCTCGTTGCTCTGTCCTGATTCTGTTTAAAGCATTCCTATCACACTATTATAAAGAATCAGTTTCTCAGGACACATAAAAGAAAATAATTTCTACCAAAAAAATTGTGAGCATGTTTAAAAAAGAAGAAATAATTTTGTGTATGTTATAATTTCAAACTATTTTATAAAGTATATTTTAAAATCAGAAGTTTGCAAATAATAAATTAGGAATGCTTGTACCCCTGCTTAAAGGAAAAATAAAGATTTAGTTGATAATACATCTAAACAAGAATTTTATGTGTAAGTGCACTTGATTGTATTAGCTATTTTCTTCATTGCTTAACAGGTTTCACATTCATTCTCACATGAAATTGTCCAGCACCATGTTCTAAGCATTAGATGTCATTGTCCCTTTTTCTGGCAAAATACTGGTTTTCAAGAGCAGGCTTTTCTCCCCACGCAGGCATTTCATAAATCACCTCTTAATTCTTCTTTGGATAAATTGAGTAGTATGAAATTTTTAAATCGGCTGATATAAATCATATTTTCCCAGACTATGCATCATCCAACCAGGTAAATCTGGAGTACTTCCCTGTAACATTTTCCCTCTTGACTTAAAAATACACATTCCAGACAGTTTTTTATTTTTATTTAAACAAACTCAAGGTTTCACTGGATTCAAGTCATCCCAGTTCTGCAATTGTGTTCTCTTTATTAAGCAGAAATGTTGAACTTGGCATTTTTGAAATGGAAAAGTCTAGTTACTTAGTTTTACCTTACTATTGAATTGAAACTGCAAAAACTCATGATAACTGAATTTGGATTTATTTCCTATGAACATCTTACAATGTCTGTTCAAATTCCTCTCCACCTATCAAAAACATCTGTAAAACAGAATCCCTTGTTTGTTTTCATTGACCCTGTGAGGAGGGAACACTTGGGCTGTATCATAATTAGGAGCATTTTTTTTTTTCTTCAGCATGTATTTGGGTAGATAACTGTTCTCACAGCGGCCACTTCTGATAGCATACATCTTTTCAGTATGATACAGAATTTTCTCCATACTTCAATACAAAGATGAGATTTAGAATTGGCCTCCAGTATATTGCCAATATAACATTTCTACTGTCGGTCAGGAAAGTAATCTGAACCCAATACAATTCTATCCACAATGTTTCTCCTGATTTCTTTGCACTCTCTCACATCATTGATGTACATCACAACTCAAGCACATTCATCTTTGGCGTTCTCTTCTAAACAGCACTACCCCTTCAGCTCCTACATTCAAGCCATGATTTGTGTTTCACTACAGTTTGCTATTCTGACTGTATGTTATTTCATTCTACAAACTGCTCCAGCTTCTCAAGTTCATCCATTTTGTTTGTTCCTGGTACTGGTAAGCCAACATTACAGTTATTTCTTACTGTCCAAGCTTAGTTCTTTAGCTGTATGTGCTAAACATCCACATCTGACTGCCCAAAGCAATCCATATAACCTTACGTAGCTTAGTTATCCAAGTTTTCTTTCCCCAACTTTCAATTTAAAGCTCTCATCAGTTACGTCAGCCTTTGTCCTTGAAGGCCAGTACTCCAAGGCAGGTATTCAGGTTGGATTCTCTTTCTGCAAGTGCCCTCTAAGACATGAAATGACCCAACACTTTATTCAAAGGACTGAAATCGACCCATTTTTTTCATACATCCTTTTTTCCCCCCCTCGCTTTTTTCCCATCTCTTTTCCCTTACTTCAACAAAATAACCCTTTCTTCTATCACCTCTCACAGTTGCCTTATCTCACCTCAGCATTCCTCCAGTTCTAGGCTCTGGTCTTATATTTCTTCCTTTTTCCCATCCTGTGACATGGTTCCGTTACTCCTGCTTGTGTTTCTGTCCATTTGTCTTTCCTCCTTTTAGTAAAGAAAACCTGTTCCTGAATACATCCCTCAATCAGCAGCCAATTCTTCTTTCATCTTAAATTTTGGCTTACATGCTTCTATGTACCTTCAACCTTCTGATGGCTGTCTGCAAATTTTAAGCTGCTCAGGGATCTTTTTCTTTTTTCTTTCTCCACCATGACTTTGAATACTCACCTGAACTCCAGCACTGTTTCTTGCATCACCACCACTCTTCGATACGTCCCATCACATGACACTTACGCAGAAATTGTTTTTCCTAGCTTTAGCCACCCCAAGGCAATATGTCACCCAGCTGCTGTGTCCACTCCCTTTGTGGTCTCTACTCTTGGGGTTCACCTTCACTGTTCTCTCAGTAACTGTTATCATCAGTTCCTCCCAGGAGTCTTTTTAAGGAAGATAAGAGCATTTCCCTCTCCCTCTCATAAATTTCCCCAGATGTTTTCCTGTTTAATTATTCAGCTCTTTGGGCTCCTTCAATTTTAAACTAATCAGCCTGCCTACTCACTTAGCCTTAATGGATACCAGGTGAGAAGCTGTCGGTCCTAGGCAGGAATCCTCACTCCTTCACCAGCTGAGAATCTCTGTCCCACTTACTACTGAGACATCCCAGAGAGACATCATACTGCAAACCGCAGCCAGATCCCATTTCCCACATTCTGCACTCTTTCCTCCACACCAAGCAAGAAATATGTATATTTACCTCTCTCTTCTACCACAGTATAGTTCACAAGAAGACTTCTAGCACAAAATCTCATTTGTTCACCCCTATTGTCACTGCTGGGATCAGCAGAATTGTAAGCAGGTATCTAGTGTTGCTGAGGGAGAAAAGAAATTTGGGTACGTTAGAAAATAATGCTTCGTATGATTTTGATGGATCTTTAACAACTTTTGAAAAATATGTCTAAAGGAATTGTAATTTTATTGCTAAATTAATTTTAGTGAAATGCTTCTGGAGAGCATGCTTTAGGAATTTCTATAAGTTATATTTATCCCACCAGTGAGGATTATCTGACTTTTTATAAGCTAATCCTCTTGAGTGGTATGTCTCAATCCTATGAGAAGGCATGTAATATTTTACATTACAAGTGTTTTAATTTTATCTTCATTAATTTCCAGCATGACACTTTAAACACATATAAGAATTTCCACACATGGGCAGACAGCAATCCAGATGCAACATTCACAGGTTTTGGTAATTATTTTCCATTATCATGCAATATCATCTAGCATTTTTGAACAATTCCTTTGTTTTCACTCTTATTCCCATTGCCTCTTATTTCACAGGCCATCCCCATTTTTTCATGTCTTGGCAAGTATCAGCTGCAAGAATGATTCACCTTCTGATGATTTTTTTGTCTCACTAGAACAATCAAGGGAAGAGAAAGCAGCGCTTTCGTATTTCTATTGAATTGTGGTTTTAGAGGGTGGCCAAATTCTGCCCTTAATATGGGTGCACAGCCCTTCCTACGAACCCAGGAGACTGGGTTTCATGTGAAGGTTTTCTGCCCTTAATGCAGTGATCTTTTTTGCCTTGCACAAGGAAATGGATATTTTTATGCCTACAAAAAGGAGGAGATAGTTCTTCCTTCATTGCAGTGAAGTCATACAGCAGCTACAGATCTGCTGAAATCTATAGCTGATACTCATTCAAAAGCCATGACTTGTACCTGATATATGAGTTTGAATAATCATGGTGCCTTTACAAGGATGTATAGAATCATGTCCCTTGCTAATTTTTTCCAACGCGTACATTTGCATACACAAAACGTTGCAGCTTTTAAAATACTCATGATTGTGCTAATATAACCCACTAATTTTCCTTGGATAGGCTGAAAATATTTAGCAAAAGGACCACAAGTGGGAGTAAGCAGTAACGCAGACCATGAGAAAGTCACTAAATTTCAGAAAGGAGCAATATTACACGCTAGGTGTTTGCACAAATGGCAAGTCACAGTCACAAACTGGAATCGCCCTGAAGTTATCAGTTATTATGAAGTTATCAGTTTTATCAGTCAACAGGAAATCTGACAAACCTGGATCACACAGGTGAGAAAGAAATGGCATTTTATTGTCTCATGGATTTTTCTGGGTAGAGCAGAAGAGGCGTAGCTTTGCACTTGATGAACATCCACCACTTCTGCTGTGCTTCTCTACCCATTTTTCTTTCTGAAACTGTACTGTGGTTCTTCAGACAGAGACAGCTTTGTGCAGACAGCCAGTGTACGATTTTTATGCTCTGCTAAAGTCTCACTAGTACTATCGCAAGGTTTAAGGGACATTTAAATCACACATAGACTTCCATCGGCTTTCCACAGACAGGTGAGTTCCAAGAGAGAAAACAACTCTGTTCGAAAAGATATGCATCCCATTATATGTCCCTCCTACTAATTACACAGTGTTCTAGACTTTCAGTGGTTCCTTTGCATCCAGGTGCCAAGCTCAGCAACGGACACCAATGGAAGCCACGTCAAAACTCAGTTTGGGCTACAGCATTGAAAGTCACAGATGAGGACGCTGAAAGCCACAGATGAGCGAAACATCACTGCTGGCACGTGCCTCAGTCAGTAGAAACACTACTGAATTTTATAGACACGTTATTGTGTTTATTCATAATGCTGTAAAGGCCATTTTATCTACCTAATAAAGGTTTACATGACAATACCATTATCCATTTATATCATACAACAGCATCATTTATTTCTGCACAATTCCTTTGTCTTGGATGAAAACTCAAGTATTTCCTATAGAAGCTTCTTGGCGTATTTCTCTTTAGAGATACTTTCCTTCTTGTGAAATTGCAGATGCAGGTCTGAGAGAAATGGAGCAATTTTCTCTTCCCTAATTTGAGCAGCATTGCGAAGAGCCTGTCCACATCAGGATATGAAAATGTTCCAATTGCATCTGTATCTCTCGATGCTCTCTACACCAGTGTTCTTCAGAGAGAGACACAAATCCTCCCAGTGTTCCTGAGCAATACATTTTGCATTTGGAGTTCTGACTTGGCTGACACTTTTTAAAAAATATATATATATTCAGAGTCAGACAGCTCCCTAGTGACTATTACACAGCTGCAGATGCTGAAGGGCACAAATTATTCCTGCTAAGGTCAACATTACCTTACACTAAAAAATTGTCTTCCTGACCATTCATTCTTTCTTGACTTCCACACTGTGAACAAGTGATGAATTTTTATGATTTCACCACCAACCATTGGTCATATTATGTACCTCTTGGGGAGGAGAAGTGAGGAGGTGGAAAGAGGTCCCAACCTGCATATAGACACCTAAAGATCTGTCCTTTTTTGTTTCATAAGATGCCATTAAACCAGATGAGCCAAAATTTCATTTGGAAACTGTTACAGGACTTATTAATAGTCAATGTAATTGAGCCACAGAATGAATCTTATGAAAGGGATGGAAGGATGTATTCAGACAGCCCAAATTTAAACTCATATTCAAAGTCTACTGTTCCCTACCGGCTAGCCAGTTTGGAAGGCACGGAGCCAAGCAACAGATCCAAGACTTATGTGGAAGTTAGTTAGGCAATTTTAATATCGCCCAGAGCCGCTTAGCAGTAAGTGAAATTCCCCAAGCGGAACCTGTGTGGAGGATAGACATTCTGTTTCATGAAGGAATATGCTACTTTAAAATATGATTAAATTCAGATGTGGGATGAAAGACAGAAAAATTAGAAGTTCCCCATGACTTTCCTTTAACCAACTGAAATATTATATTCACCTACATTGAAAAATTTTAGTTTGGTTATTGCAGTACTGAAAGTAGCATAAATTTAAAAGATAGCCACTTCAAAAACGAAAGCTTACATTTTGCAAGCTTTGTAAGAATCCCTTCTTACTTTTTCCTTCTGATCCATATTCTCCTTAAAATTGATACCATTGCATCAAATGTTTTTATTTCAACTAAAGTGCATTTTGCAACAAAAAAATTGTACCCTCAAAGATTTTCCCATTAGCTTTACCCACTTACGAGCGCACGCGCTACTTTCTCCAACAGAAGACGGAGGAACAAAGAACTGGCAGTTCTTTAATACTTTATTAAAAGTGCTCAGATACGGTAATACCAGAAGAGACGTAGAATGGAACAGAATTCACAGGCTGCAGGCAAGAACTTTCTCCCCTTTTGTCAGAACAGGCAGCATGTAGAGTCTGGCCCTAATCAGATTAGGTTGTGCATATTTATAAACATCTGAAGACCATAAAGAAAGGCTCTCAATTAAAAGATACTCTGGATTTACTTCTCCAAGAGTTGCAGAAAAACATCGCGATTAGCATTTCCATTATAGACAGCAATTTGGAATAAACCAGGCTCGTACAACGGGGTCCTCTGTAAATGTCTTTTCTACCAGAACATACCCCTGCGTTCTGTTCAGATACATTGAAAAAACATGTCGCATTTTATCTGGTTGTATGAAGTTACACAATGCCATGTCACCACATGGGATGTAACCCCGTGTAATGTAATGCACATTCGAGCAAAACTCCCTTTTCCATTATGGGCAGGAGTAAATTGCAGATAGCAGTTTACCATAATTAACCACAAACTGGCAATAAGGCCTATTTTCTGTCTTTCTAGATTACTATCAAGTTAGCTAAGCCCTTCTCAAGCTTACTTTTGAAAGTAGTTAAAAATACAATAAAAGATATTTAAGATGAATCAGTTCTGTGGATAAATATGCTGTGTGAGCCATCCAAGCTATTTGGCATAGAGAGTGAATCCAAGATACTGGTTAGGTGTGGTCTGTTTGGTGAATAGTCTATGGCTGACTACAGTTCCTCATAAAAATGTTTAACTTTTTTTTTTTTTCTGACCAGTTATTCCTCAGTTAAGATCTGTGCTGTTGCTACCTCTTAACAATAACACAAGCCTGAACTCACGACCAGCAGCTGCCCACAATGTGTCTCTTACAGCTGAAATCACTTCATCATTTATTATTCCAAAAGACTAAATAAGGCCAGGCATTTTCCTAAAGAATTGATTTTTAAGGGCTCAGTATCAATCAGTTCTTTTTGCCTTTGATCCTCAGCAATCAGAGCACCCAACATTTACAGAATTCAATATGTAGCCCATTTAAATATATTCTAGGCTTTCTGCTGCTCCCATGAACCACCTATTTGCTTTAGACAATCAGCAAACTTTTTATTAACGGGATGCTTTATCAGCATACAAGACAAACTCACGGCAGTGTTTCTCAGAGACAGATCTAGAAAAGTAAGCACTCTAATTGGGCCATTTGCATTTTAATATTCCTGCAGCAGCTCTGATGATTAGCAATACTTTGGTAAAGCACAGATGCTGAGCCTTCCCTGTGCAACAGTCTCCACTGTCACTTATCATCCCTGAGCCCCATCCCTGGTGCTGTGATGATCGCTTCTGCCTTACGGCTGTCCCTGAGCACTTGCCTAGCTCCAGAAACACCAGACTGGCTGCTGCATGTCTGACCTTCTGCATGCCCACAGTTTAATTTTTGCCTGCTGGAGCATAACAGAGATCCGATTCATCTGCAGATCACATCCATACATTTCTGGGTTCAAGCACTGGAGAAATTCCAATTAACATTTTTTGTAATATTTTTTGTGGGTAAGTTTAGCAATCAATCCAATCCTTTAAAGTAGTACCTTTCCAAATCCATTCATGTCATATTTTCCCTGTTATGAAGTGTACCATTTCTCAGTGTCTTTTGCTCTCAATATCCTAGTTCCAATCGCTTCTTATTTTACTTTATTAAATGAAGTAATGGCCAGCCACTATAAAATATTGGCATATGTTATTCAAATGCAACCTGCCCTTTGAGCAAGAACCAGAATCTCACAAAAGCAGCTGCATCTGTATCAACGTTTCACTTTGGAAGATGCACCTTCACTGTCCTGGAGTGTGCTCAAGTGGGGAGAGGAGGAATAGGGCTGTATTTATTGTCAGAATACAGAGCAGAATCCTACAGATAAAAGGTCCTGCAGAAATTTGTTAAAAAGTCTTACTTGAAAAAAAAGCCTTAAACTGTGGACTTCCCCATTATTATTATTATTATTATTATTATTATTATTATTATTATTATTACTGGAATTACAGTTCTGGACACCCCTTAGGAAGGAAGTACATGTGATCATACACAACACCTGCAGGCTGCTGTGTTGAGCAGGATGGGAAACCACCTGCTCACAACACAAAAAGACTTTGCTATCATATATAGTAAAACAAGATGCTGTAAGTGCCCTGGAGGATCTGCCTTTTCATTGCTGAGTCCTGTTATAACACTGTTCCTCATGTAATTCTCACTCAGGCTAATAAGATATGATTTCAAGTCATATCCAGGCTATAAAGAAGGTGGGAAAAGAACTTGAAGTAGTGCCATAAAGCTCCAGTGGTTTTGTGGACCTTAAGCCCTGTCCTGGTTGTGTTGTGGAGCGCAACTCAGAAAACCATGAATTAATTAAACTAATAATTCTTCAGGCCAGTTTTGATATAAGAATTGAGCACAGGCATTAAAATAATTAAAATTTTAGTACTGACTTGAAATAAAATATGTGAAATACGCACCAAATAGAGATCTCCCTTTATATTACTGAAAATAATTTGAAGAATCCTGCTCCTTTTTTTTTCTTTTTTTTTTAAAAACAAGCGCTCACTTTCTAAGAAGCTCACAGAAAATCAGCAGAAAGCAGGAAACTGGTTGGACTCTGTCCCAACCTGTTCTCAGCAGAACACCAAGAACATAAATCAATGTCCATAAATCTACCTCCCTTCCTGAGTTCAACCTCATCAATAACAAACATATAGCTTCAACCTAAGTTTCAGCCCGGTGGGCACCTCTAGTGCTGCTCTAGCACCTCTCCATAACCTGTGGATTCACAACAATAACTCTGATTTCTTTTATATTCAGTTGGAATAAATAGGCCAAAGCAAGCCAGGTCATTTTCTGCAGGATTCTCAAAGCCATGATGGGATGGGTTTGCCACCTGGTTGCTTTCTGCTTTAGGTATGTTTATGTACTGGGCATGTTTCACAGACACCTAACTACCTTAGAGTGAAGACATATCCTTCTGATAATGAATCTTCCCAGAGGAGGCTAGTTTGGAGATTTAGAAGCAAATTCTTGTGACTGAATCATCATCATTCAGTTGTTCTCTTTTAAAAATAATTTCATTATGTAAACAATTAAGTATGATTATATGGATTTAGAAAGCTTTTACTCCAACTTGCTCTTGCAGTGACAAGTTATAACATAAGCCTTAACATCACTTCCGACAAGACTGTGCCTAGACAAACACTTTTCTTTGGTTACCACAATCCCTTGGATCCGCACCCGTGGTGCCACCACACCATCTGAACTGTCACGAAATCTGGTGGGACACATGAGCAGAGAGCACGGATGTGTCAGAAACATCACCTCTTCTCTGGCTAAAGACCGATTCCAGTCCTACATCTGAAAGACCAACATCAAAAATCTCCTTCGAAGCAGTCCTCTGGAAAGCACGATGGAGATGGCACCCAGCCTGACGTGGGAGCGGGCTGCTCCCCAGGCTGGTCATGGCCATAAGCCTTCCATCCAGAGAAAAGGCTCTTCATCCAAAAAGCTGAACTCTGCTCAACTTTGGTTCATAAGGCAAAGACCAAAACAAATCAGTAATATATATATAATACATATATATATATATATAACATTTTAGATGTTTTGTAACGGGCTCACCAGGAGCAGAATTAAGGGGAACTTGCACAGGCGCTCACACTTATCACATTTACTGGGGTCTAGGAACTGCTCTCCCTTGCCAGTTTGACTGTTCTGTTTCTCCTCTTCCAGCCTGAAGAACTTGCTAAAAGTTAAATCAAATGGTTCTATGTCTGCACAAATATTTAAGTGACAAAAATAAAGTATTTTCATAAATACTTCCAGACTGAAGGCTTGCTCTCTCTGACTTCAGCAAAAAGTTCTTTTCTTAAAAAAAGACTCTACCTAAATTAATTTCTGTGGCTTCCTTCTGGAGAAAGAAAAAAAAAAGAATGGCACATCTGTGTAACTTACTAAACTAACCTTGAGAGAAGTCTTCCAGCAGACAACAGCTGCTTTCTCTCCTCTCTTTTTATATTTAATATCATTGTATGTAATCTTAACAGCTGTATTTACTACAAATTCCTTGTGAGTTTTTTGGGTCATTCACTTTCTAAAAGCATAACCCAGAAATGCACACTCAGGGTATTAATGCTCATATGCAGACACCTTGGCTTGACTTGCATGCATAATGGCTCCTTGGGTGATTAGCAGTTTTCATCATCAGGTCCTACATGATAAAAAAAAACTTAATGGCACTAAAAATATCAGGAGTCAGCTATTTCATACTAATGATTTGTTAATGTAACATTATTGCTCGTGCTTTAACTACTATTGTCCTTAAATGCTGCACTGCATTCATGAAGGACTTTGGGAAAAAAGAGAGTATGGTGCTGAGACTTATTGCATTAAGAGATCGGTTTAACAGATTGTTTAGTTTTGGTAATATAATTTGACATCTAAACATAAGCTGAGAGGGATCTCCCACAAAACCTTTGATAATATGATTCATTGTCAAATGTTTGTTTTGCCTATCTGGTACTCATTAATTAATTCTTTTTAATATATCTTGGATTTACTGATTTGGAAAAAGAGAATTATTCTTATTGATGTTGCTAAAATATCCAGGTGGCTTGAATTTCACCAACTAGATGGTATAATCTAGCACATTTGTGTAGACCTAATCAAATCTCTACTAACAGATGTGAAGAGCCCAGCATGGGAGCAAATGTTTGTGTCTATATGATAATTAAATTACCTCAATAAAGAGAAGAAATGAACAATGATGACTATAGTTTTTTTTAAACCTAGATTATCTTCCTCATGCACAGCCTCTATTAACCCCTTTAGCAATTGGGAAAACTTGAAGTTTTTCAGAATGAACCATGTTTTTCAGGTAGTGCCTTTGATTAAATCTACCAACCAGGCAATACGACTGACTTGCTTCAGAATTCCTACGCATCCCCATTAATGGCAATCAAATAAATAGTAAGTGCTGCATTCAAGATATGCTGTGTATAGTGTATTTCATTTCACATAAGCAGCTCAGAACACATCAGTCTGTGTTTTAATTCCTCTTTTAGTTGCCCCATTCTTGGGGAATTGCTTTGATTATTATCGTAGCATTCTTGAACACCTTTGTCCAGATTTTAAATGTGCTCAGATGCCTTAACAAACAGGCTCACGTCCTTCATATGAGCTGGATGTAGCTGTACGGGCATTTCTGAGAGCCCCAGTAAGCATGTGAGTGAGCCATGTGCTGCTAAGCATCTTCGAAATCTGGCCCTCTAAATCCAATTTGCCACACAACCAGGTCAGTTTATTTGAATGCCTATAAAGTACAACACAACCCTCTATTGTAATCCATCACTGAATAATCATTTCCCTATAATTCACTTCAGGGAGACCTATAAAAACAAACTTCATGAGATAAAAAGATATTTTAAACGTATCTTTGTTTTAAAGGTGGCCTTGTGGAAGTGAGATGCTTCCACAAGAAAGGGAAGCTAGCCCTTAGTAGCGGTATTGCTTAGATATCATTAAGCAGGCCAAGTTGCAGCTGGAGTTCAAATCACTTCTGACCATGTTTTTGCTACAAACAGGGGAACAGTTCTTTCTCTGTTCCCTCCACGGCGTGCTCTGACCTTGCTGGAGGCTAAGTAATGTCACCAGCTGCATGTGTAACATGGTCATTGGTGATGAAAAGTGAACCGGTGTAGCTCGCCTAGGGATGCAACCCCTTTTAACATATCTAACATTCCTGCAGGTGTGGTGGCTTTATTTGTGTGTTTTACTGTGTTTGTTTATTTGCCTGACTAACTCACTCATGTCCTCTTGCCCACTGCAGATAGAGCCTTCTGATTTAACATTCCTGAAACTTTGAGTGTTTAGGATATAGATTGTTTCCAGTCTCAGGATGTAAAAGACATGGGATAGAAGCAAGAAAGATTAGGGCTCTTTTCCTCAAAGTTAAACAACTGGATTGGTTTTCAGGCAATGGGGCCCTGAAAGAGCTAAATAAAAATAGTCCTGCGCTTACAAGGAACTCACAGATTGTATTTCTAGAAGGTCTGACTGAGAGGCTGATATGACCAGCAGCACTTGGGAATAGCCTGAACACATAAAACAGTTACCTCCTGGTGTCATAAAGAGATCTTTAGTCAGCCGAAGTGATGCAGCAGAGGGGCTGGAGTCATTTGGGAGGCTAATGATATCCTCTCCGTATTTAAATGAAACTTTCTACTGAGCCTTCTGTACTGTGGGAGAGAAATAAAGTCAGGAAACGGGCTAGTCAGTCCCGGCTCAGTAAGTCCCAAACTACAGACTGTTTCTGAGAAGACCTGCAGACAGAGAGAAGTTGGCTTTTACTGGACTTCATTGCGTGTGCAAGAACAACAGCACAGCTGGAGCTTGGTGGAAAAGGGGCAAAAGCCACTCAGAAAAACAGAAGCTGGAACAAACAAGTTCCCTTTCAGGAGCTGCTGTAGTGTGATTGCTACATCTTTGATTGCTCAAGGGTTTTTATCTCCAGACAAAGTGTTGCAGCTATCAGTTAGCACCAATACATTTCAATGCCCTTTCTTAGCTCGCTGTCCACTCTTGACTATGGGTCTGGCAGGACACAGGCGTCTCCCAAAATTCCATGGCCATTGCCACAGCTGTTATAAATTCACATCTTCACCAGGTATCCACAGTGCAGAGTTGCTACTATCCCCTACTATAGAGAACTGGATACAGCCATTCAAATAAAATGTTGATTTTCTGAAATATTGAAATATTTCCCGAAATGTTGATTTTTGCTTTGACATTTGAGGTCCGCCTGTGTGGGTTGTTTCTGGTGGAATTAATTTTCTCCCCATTATAGTTTTCCTGGACTGTGTACATCCCACAAATGAATCGTTGTATAAATGCTTCTGCTTCCTCTTTCCCATGTTAAGGAGAGTGAACAGCTGAGTTCATACCCGCACTCCAGACCGCGAGGCAGTGACTATGCCCACAGCTTACTCCAGCCCCGCGAGCCAGAAGGATGTTACCACATCTTTCATCCACACACTGCAGACGTAAGGTTGGCTAAACGTGAGCTTCAGAGTCCAAACTTTTGCAGCCTGGGCACTGTGAGCCAGTGGTTCCAGACAGAGGCGTGTGCTCTCCTTTGTGCTCTGCAAACATCAAAAGTAGCCAGGACAGAAGTCCCAGTCAAAAACATTTTCTAATTATTTACGTTCACATGAAAGTCTGTCTCTTCTGCTGAATGTACACATAGCAACTCTATCAGCCAATTTCACTCTTTCCAATCTGCGTAGCTCTAACAGAAATATGTCAGCAACTATTTCTTCCTTGTCTACCTATTCAAAGCAGGACCTGATAATGAAAAGGTTATTCTCTTTTGAAATATTCCCTTCAAGGAAGGATTTGGGGAAGTTCATTCTGATTAGATTTGGACGCAAGCCCACAGAAAACAAGTAGAGAGAATGATCTTTTGCTGCCCCATAAACTTCCCCAGGCTTCACGGCCAGAGGCATAGCTAAACATCACCAATGATCTGTGAAAATGTAGCATAAAATAAATAATCTTGTAACAGGGAATAGGAAGGAAAGCTACATGTGTGTTTGTGTCACCAACACAACTATTAAAACTATTTGTTCAGTTAGGAGCATGGGAGCAAAAGTGATAAAGTGTTGGTTTGGTTTGGTTTGGTTTGGCTTGGTTTGGTTTAGTTTTGCTCCTTCTTGGTGGACATAGCCATTTTGGATTGACTGGGGCTTCCACACCACTGCCAGCTAGTACAAACACTGGACTGCTGTTTGTACTCGAACATCTCCTGCACTGTAAGGGGTCACCGGCTCATAAGCTGTGGTGGCAGGAGGAGGAAATAAGACTGGAATCTACTCGTTTGTCATCTGAACCTCACTCAGTTCACTGGGTCTTGGATTTCTCTCTTCCACCTACCAGGTCAATAACACTTGTGGAACTCTGTTTTGGCATGGAAGTTTGCTGAGGCAGTGCCTACACTTCTTTGATTCCTATTTGTGCCTCCTATTTCATAGCCTTGGTCACTAACAGTAACTCCTGTTGGCACTGAGACCATCCCAGATCCTTTCCTGAAGGACCACGTCGTTGAACAGCAGAGCTAAGCACACAGGATCACAGGGGCTGGAAGGGCCCAAGGAAGTATGACATCCCAGGAACGGTGTCCACCTTCCGGGGCAGACATGCTCCGGCTGCATCCCAACCAAAGGCCAAGGCAGGATCTGGGTCTGGAAGGAAGCCCAGGCTGAGCAGGAAGGGTGCTGGGATGTGCTCCGAAAAATCCCCAAGTCTAAGAAGCGCATTTCGGGGCGCAGTTGAAGCAGAGACGCAGCCACATACCTTTTGAGACATCAACTCCCTTTTGCTCCTTCTGCAGTCATTTCAGGGACTTGCTTCAGATTTCTCAGATATGTTTTTATCTTTTCACTTCCATCCATCTTTTTGTTGTCATGAAGACTCTAAGAAATGTTTCAATGTGAGAAGGCTAGCTGCTTCTTTTCCCTTTCACTCTGCTAAGAGTTCCCTATGAATCACTCTGTGTTTTCCTTAACCACCCTTCATGGTTCCTCATTGTGCAATCAGGTTTTAGCCCAGTTTTTCATAAACAGGTCTGCGTTACAGAAGTGGGATTTTTTTTTTAAGTGGAAACAGGCTCAGTAATTTGTAAATATACTTTGGTTGAAAAGGAGTTAAAAATACAGTCAAAGAGACTTTGCTTCCCTCCTTTCTCCCATGGTTCATGACCTTTGCTTTTTTCAACTTCCTCAATTTAGTTTCAGTAAATTGTCACAGAATGGCACAACACCTGCCTTGGGTACTTGAGAAATTGACTTTTCCTGCAAATTACCCTGATCAGTGACCTTGTCTGGCTACCAAAGGGGTTTGCAGAAGCAGCATAGCTTTATGTGTGGCCATCTTCCATCTTCTGATTGGTATTTAGCCCTTTGAAGTTCACTTATCTCCTTAATGTGCAGCGACTTTTTGGAAAAAAAGAAAAAGAAAAAAAGAGGGAAAAAAAAAAAAAAGAAAAAAAAAGGCCATGATACACTTGTCATCTCCAAAACCAAAATACCAGCAGTAAGACAAACTGTGCTTCATCTCAGAAGGTGCACAGAGCAACGTAAGCTGAAAGGCTCCACTGATCTCCCTTTCCAGAAGAATGTCTAGGATTTCTTTTTCTCTTTAGCTGTTAAATGTTCAGACACTGGCTGATGTCATTGCAGTGGAGTGGTGTTTACTAGAAAGGGTGTAACAAGGCTGACCTTTCCTTCCTTTCCTTTTTTTTTTTTTTTTTTTTTTTTTTTTTTTTTTTTTTTTTTTTTAAATCTGTGGTAAAAAGTCACTGCTCTCTGAGGAAAAAGCAAATACCTGCTCCTCCACATACTGCACAAGTGTTGGGGCAGAGGTTACTTCTGGAAACCAAAAAGGTAAAATTCTTTTTTATGCTGAAGCTTTGATTTCACGGTGCAACGTAAAAGGGTTATTTGTTTAATTAATTATTAATTGCTCTAGCAGCTAACAGGTGCCAGGTCTCAAGTGCAGTCCCCGGGGCAAGCAGCCCAAGGGGAAGCATGATTCACAGCAACCTTGAACAAATTGGCCCAGGAGAAATTTCTGGAGCTACTTCCCACATCCTTGTCAAATATCAAAGAAAAACAGTTAAAATGTAAACTTATATTAAGCATTGTACTTAATTCTGACAAGGTTTTAGGATCGAATGGCAGACTTTAGTCAACAAAGGGGAATTAGTCCGGCTCTTCAATGGGAGGGGGGGAGGGCGTTTGAGAGCTATATGCATAGCTCTCATCTTATTTTTCACATCTGTTCTGTTTAATTTAGCTAAGCACTTTGAGTCACAACTTGTGGCTGAAAACTTGAATCCTATTTTACCTGGGACTCCAATTGATATTCTAGATCTTAGAAGGAAATTAAAAAATGCCTGAAAGATTACATTATCTAATAAATTTCCCCCGCCCCACTCTCTTTATTTTTGCAACTGGTGAAGATTTATTGCTTAATTGCAATTTAAGAAAAATTTTAATACAGTCAAATGCAAATTCTGTTTGAATGCGTGGGAGGATTTTTCCTCCTTTGCTTCTTTTCCCCTTAACTTGAAAAAAAAGTCTAACCGAGAAAAGCCCACAAATAAGTTTTGGGTAAGGAAAAAATAACAGAGAACTGTTTTCTTTATTTATATTGCTGTCCTTACCCTGTCTTGCCTGATCCCCTCTCAAGATTTGCGATTTTAACCTTCTAACACCATTCTGAACTGCGGAAATATTACCCTTGTTTTAGAGAGAGGGAAATTAAAACAGAGGGCCAATAACGTAAGAGGTCCGTGGCCATGGACACACTGCATGTTTGGATCAGAAATGATCTTCAATCTGCTGAGTGCCAGAAGGGCACGAGCACAGCGGCTGTGTGAACAAACAGGCTCCATCATTCCTCGCGTGAGGATCCACACCAGCTCTGTGGCAGCACAGAAGGAGTGCTATGAGAGCATCACAACACCGGCACGCGGTCCTCCGGCAGATCCTTCCTTGCTGCTCCCTTATGCCACGGCACTTCCCAGCCACCGGGAAAGTTGCTGGGGTGCTGCGGGCTCTGCTGGTGACACTGGTTCTCCCCGTTATCTCCCTTTCCTCTGATGGTTGTTCTACCCACTGCCCTTCATCGTAGCCTCAGGGCGTACCTTATCTTTGTTACGGCTGGACACAGCCTCTGTCTGAACCGGACAGAGGCCCCCAGTGTTACAGCTAATGGAAGCTAATGAGAATAACAAACCACAGTGACATGGTACTCCTCTGCTATTAGAGAGGGCAAAGAGATGAAAGAGTGTAAGGTAAGTGAGCCCAAAAGCCTGATACATTTAGATCACAGGGATTTAGCTGTGATCTCTCTTGCCCTAGGGTCAGGTATGGCGCGTGAGTTACCCATGATCTCTGTCATTGCAAATGGGACAGAACCATACCAGAAGCCACGTCCAGCTCCGCCGGTCTGGCTCTGCACCGTCGGCGCCCAAATCACAGCACGGGGACGCCGGGGCTGTGATGCCACGCTCCACCGGTGATGCTGTACTCCACCAAGCACTGCAGCCAGGCCCTGGTGTCTTTAAGCTGTTTTTAAAATTTGGCTGAGTGGTTTAGCTCAATGTGTTGTTGGTTTGACCAGGTTGAAAAGCAAACAAACCCCAGTATGAAAGCAGGCTCGGGACAGAACTTCGCTCAACGAGTAGCTTGGTTTGAGAGAGAACGGTTTGTAGTTCCTCATTTTCTTACAATAGAGATCAGCCTGTTCAGAAAATCAGTACCCAAAACCATGTTTTACCATAAATTAAAACAATTAAAACACAAATCACATCTTGAATCTGTTAACTTTCAGATAAGTATAATTAGACCCCAAAATGCTTTAAGTAGTGTTTACGCATTTATTTACCAAAAGACAATTATTTAAACAAAGAAACATTTCCAGTTAATTGATAGAAAGATACGAGAAAATGTAATTAATCATCAGTAGAGTACGCAGCCCTTTATTGTTCAACGGCATGTAGCTGTGGGAACTGCTGGCTGTGACACCGCTCCTGTCTCTAGGACTTGGTCTAGGAGGACAAGGGAGGTGGTGGCTGTGCACTGCTGTGGCCTTACCATAGGGGTGCCAGCCCTTTCCCATCCAGCATGTCCCGAAAAAGTACAGCTGCTGCAGCCTTGCCCAGGAGAGGCCTGGGAGAGGAACGATGGTGGGGACCACAGCATATCAGCAGAGCTGTGTGCAAGGGAGGGGTCACCCCTCCTTTGGGTCCAGCTCCAGTGGACCTGTGCAGAGCTGCAGACAGTTCCTGGCTGAAAACGTTAACTACACAGCGAAGGTCTTTTCCTCAGCCCCATACTGACAAATAGGAGAGACCGAAATCATAGAATCATAGAATCATAGAATGGTTTGGGTTGGAAGAGACCTTAAAGATCATCTAGTTCCAACCCCCCTGCCATGGGCAGGGACACCTTTCCCTAGACCAGGTTGCTCAAAGCCCCATCCAACCTGCACTTGAACACTTCCAGGGATGGGACGCCCACAACTTCTCTGGGCAACCTGTTCCAGTGCCTCACCACCCTCACAGTGAAGAATTTCTTCCTTATATCTAGTCTAAATCTACCCTCTTTCAGTTTAAAGCCATTACCCCTTGTCCTGTCACTACATGCCCTTGTAAAAAGTCCCTCTCCAGCTTTCTTGTAGGCCCCCTTCAGGTACTGGAAGGCTGCTATAAGGTCTCCCCGGAGCTTTCACTTCTCCAGGCTGAACAACCCCAACTCCCTCAGCCTGTCCTCATAGGAGAGGTGCTCCAGCCCTCTGATCATCTTCGTGGCCCTCCTCTGGACCTATTCCAATAGGTCCATGTCCTTTTTATGTTGGGGGTCCCCAGAGCTGGGCGCAGTACTCCAGGTGGGGTCTCACCAGAGCGGAGTAGAGGGGCAGAATCACCTCCCTTGACCTGCTGGTTACGCTTCTTTTGATGCAGCCCGGGATATGGTTGGCTTTCTGGGCTGCGAGTGCACACTGCTGGGTCATGTTGAGCTTCTCATCAACCAACACCCCCAAGACCTTCTCCTCAGGGCTGCTCTCAANCAAGACCTCCTCCTCAGGGCTGCTCTCAATCCATTCTCCGCCCAGCCTGTATTTGCACTTGGGATTGCCCTGACCCATGTGCAGGACCTTGCACTTGGCCTTGTTGAACTTCATAAGGTTTGCACAGGCCCACCTCTCAAGCCTGTCAAGGTCCCTCTCGATGGCATCCCTTCACTCCAGCGTGTTGACATCACCACATAGCTTGGTGTCAGTGGCAAACTTGCTGAGGGTGCACTCAATCCCACTGTCCATGTCGCTGACAAAGACATTAAACAGCTCTGGTCCCAATACCGATCCCTGAGGAGCACCACTCGTCACTGGTCTCCATTTGGACATCGAGCCATTGACTGCAACTCTTTGAGTGTGAACATCCAGCCAATTCCTTATCCACAGAGTGGTCCATCCATCAAATCCATGTCTCTCCAATTTAGAGACAAGGATGTTGTGCGGGACAGTGTCAAATGCTTTGCACAAGTCCAGGTAGATTATGTCAGCTGCTCTTCCTTAATCCACCAACGCTGTAACCCCGTTGTAGAAGGCCACCAAATTTGTCAGGCGTGATTTGCCATTAATGAAGCCATGTTGGCTGTCACCAAGCACCTCCTTATTTTCCATATGCCTTACGTAGTTTCCAGGAGGATCTGCTCCATGATCTTGCTGGGCAGAGAGGTGAGACTGACTGGCCTGTAGTTCCCCAGGTCTTCCTTTTTTCCCTTTTTAAAAATGGGGTTATGTTTCCCCTTTTCCAGTCAGTGGGAACTTCACTGGACTGCCACAAGTTCTCAAATATGATGGATAGTGGCTTAGCAACTGCATCCACCAGTTCCCTCAGAACCCACAGATGCATCTCATCAGGTCCCACGGACTTGTGCACCTTCAGGTTCCTTAGATGGTCTCGAACCTGATCTTCTCCTACAGTGGGCGGTTATTCATTCTCCCAGTCCCTGCCTTTGTCTTCTGTGACTTGGGCGGTGTGGCTTGAGCACTTGCCGGTGAAGACTGAGGCAAAAAGTTGTTGAGTACCTCAGCCTTCTCCATATCCCGGGTAACCAGGTCTCCTGTTTCCTTCTGGAGAGGGCCCACATTTTCCCTAGCCTTCCTTTTATCACCAATGTACCTATAGAAGCTTTTCTTGTTGCCCTTGATGTCCCTGGCCAGTTTTAATTCTATCACGGCTTTAGCTTTCCTAACCTGATCCCTGGCTGCTTGGACAATTTCTCTGTATTCCTCCCAGGCTACTTGTCCTTGCTTCCACCCTCTGTAGGCTTCCTTTTTGTGTCTGAGTTTGTCCAGAAGCTCCTTGTTCATCCACGCAAGCCTCCTGGTGTTTTTGCCTGACTTCCTCTTTGTTGGGATGCATCGCTCCTGAGCTTGGAGGAGCTGATCCTCGAATATTAACCAGCTTTCTTGGGCCCCTCTTCCCTCCAGGGCTTTATCCCATGGTACTTTACCAAGCAGATCCCTGAAGAGGCCAAAGCCCGCTCTCCTGAAGTCCAGGGTAGTGAGCTTGCTGTGCAACCTCCTTGCTGCCCTAAGGATCTTGAACTCCACCATTTCATGTTCACTGCAGCCAAGGCTGCCCTTGAGCTTCACATTCCCCACCAGCCCCTCCTTGTTGGTGAGAAATGACTCAGTGCAAACAAATCTGGTGGAAAGCAGAAGAAATTATACAAGTCAATAGAATTACACCAGCGAGGGAAGAAGAAAGAAGTCCTATATCCTTAAGCTATTCAACTCTCCAAAGCACAATACAACAATATTACCTTTTGTATGATAAGAGAGCTTTTTATTGCAATATGACGTGAAGTGGCTTTGCCTGAAAGATTCCTTCTGTGTTTTCAAAAATCCTTCTGGTTTCCCAGAGGGAAAATGGGGATTACACCAGTAAACCCTGAGCAAGCATGCCCACTGCAGGAGCGTTTATTCAGTACAGAACCAACACTGGTGATTTCCTTAATTGCAGCAACTCGGACAATTACTTTTCTCAGAATGCTTTTTGGAGCTAGATGAGCTGCCTCCTGTAAGACAGGAACCTTTATAAGTTTGCGGTTTTTTCCTCCAAAATCTTGTAAAGGTTTGCCACAACTTTTTCCACTGTTCAGAAACAGCAAGCCAGAAAACTCATGCTCTAAAATTCAAAACTACTACCATTTTGCTGTCATAAACCTACTTTGTTCTTAACTGATTGAGATTCCAAAAGAAGAAAAATTCAAAGAACCATGAAATTTCAGCTGTTTTCATCATTGTGGTTGAATTTCATCAACCACAATATCTGAGTTTGAAATGTCTTGTTGTTTGTTCAGCTGTAGATGTACAGGCCTTGCAAAATACACTAACTATCCAAAACAAGGCCATGAAATTGTGGTATGGATGGTAATAAACTCTTTCTAATCTCTCTAAACTTCTGTTGGAATGGAACAGGATACATCCCCAAATTTACAGATAATTGCGGTCTCTGAGATACTCTTCTACTTTTTGCAAGGTGAAGAACTATAGGAAATAGTGATTCCTGGCAAAATTCTATCCTGAAGGATTACATCAATTTACCTAATTTCTTCTTTTCCCCTGCCTCCAGTCCCACTCCTCTTTACCATGGGATTAAATGCTACGTGTTACTGTGCTGTAGCTACTACAGATGCTGTTGTGTTTCACCTGGTGGAAAGCTCCAGTATCAATATGGGGAAGGGCAGTTCCCTCCACAAGGGCAGGGTATGCAGAAAGGACTTGAGCTGGCAAGACCTTCTGGAAGTCAGGACTACCCAGGACACCTGAGCTGTCTTAGGAAAGACAAAGCTTTTCAAGAGGGTAACAAAATGTAAGAATAAATTTTCCCACTAATGCTGTAGAATCCATCCATGCAGGAACTAACTACTATATGTCAGCACAACTGTGCAGAATATTGATGTGTGAAAGCAGCATTCACAGAATGATCTACGCATTGCACTAGGGGACCCATACAGTCTTTTAGAGTGGGAGACATGAAAATTACTATCATGTTTCACTAGGTTCTATCTATCACATGGATAGCTTCATTTCTGGAAATAAATTTCATTTCCGTGTTCTTTTTTTTCCTTCATTTCTTCTCAAAATCTATCCTTTAGTCTTATGTCTCATGACACACCAGTTAGTTAGTCTCACATCTCCAGCAAATACCTCCTTACAGTACAGACGATCCATAAATCACACTTGGGACGCAGCAGCACCCAAGACAACCGACACATTTCTATAGAAAGATTTTTCCTTCAGGAAAAACACTTCAGGATTCTTTAATCTGAGAGACAAAACAGATCTCTAAGTCCTTAGTTGAAAAACAGATACCTGGTCTGGCAGTAAAAGGCTTACTAATGCTCTGGAAGGAATAAAACCAATTTACCTAGCTGATAAATTACAACAAGATCTCGGTAACAGAGACAACCACCTGAGCAGCCAGAGTGGGGTACCAGGGTCTGCACAGGATGGAGCTCCCACTGTGATCACTTCCACTCCACGCCAACGCTCTAGTAATGAAAAAAAGAAACCATAGATAAAAGCTTTGGCCTGCCCTCTACTTCAGCAAGTGGTAAATGAGCTGGTAATAGTTAGACAGAAAAGGAGGAGGAACTGAAATGCATTAGTAGTATTTGATGTGAAAAGTTTGATATCATAAAAAATTATGCTTTTTGTCATACAAATGCAGCTTTCCATAAACAGCCCCAAGAATAGGAAGCACATTGTTCAGATTTCCTGCTTTTCCTGGGTTTAGATGATCTGGTTTTGCTTTTTATTAAACACAAAAGATTATTCTTAGGAGTACAAGCTATTTTCACACATAAGCAGTAAAGAAGAGGGCCCCTATATATTCAGTGCCCAGGAAGAGATGCAGTAAAACATGAACTACATTAATTCTAAATACTGCTTCAAAATTATTGATGTTGCATTGCCACAGAGTTCTTTTGACTTACTTGAACATCTTAATCGCTAAACTAATTGAGGACTTAAGTCCTTCCCATTTCTTCAGTTCTTTCATCCTCAAGAAGCACATTTCTGTAGCTGTGGATCAGTCAGGCCTGAGCCTTTTATTAGGTACATCACTCGTGGAGTCTACATTTAATTTATAGCCTGCATTCCTCTTTTCCTTTTTCCTTTTCCTTTTAAAGTCAGACCATCTTTACTCATTTCTCTTTAGCTATTTTTAATTTGCTTTTCCTGACTTGGAACAAAAGCATTAAAAAAAACCCCTAGACAGTGCTGTAGCATCACCATTGAGAAAAACAAAAACAAGTAAAAGCAAAGCATGACATGATCCAAGGAGTGTTTAGAACCTGTAATAAGGGGCATTTGTTAAACGAGGAGAAAGATACAGCAATACATGATTGAAAATACTTCAAATTTACAGTCCTATATACTAGCCTTCTGCTCTGATGCAGACCACGCTGCTAATTTTACCTATTTTGAGCAAAACATGAATATGCTGTCTGTCTAGTTCCTGCTGACTTAGTCTTAGTGGGACGAGGAGCTATCACTTTCCCCTCTGTTTTATCACACTTGACAACATTATATATCTGAAGGGACTACCCCCTAAAATTGAAGGAAGTATTTGAATTTTATCATGCTTGAAAACTCATATTGTGGGCCAGTTTCTCCTCTTTTATACCAAAGGGCTCAGCTGATTTCAGAGTTGCTCTAGATAGAAGCCAGAATCAGAACCAGCTTCTACCGCATTTGCCTGGAAAATACAAGTTGTTCTTCGAGAAAACTCCTGAAAAAGATACAGGGGAGGACATTCCCCCCAAGATGACTGCTGTTTGGGGAGGGATTATCAAAAAAGTAAACTGAACACTTTCAGCACCTCATCCCTCAAAATATTTTTAGTTCACAATGTTCTGTGCCATGCATATATGTATATATATAGAAAGTCCATGTTTCAAATCTCCCAACTAAAAACACATTTTGAAAGGGGGAGGGGAATTAGGCAACCCTGTTTTGTCATTAAAATATGCATAATTTTAATCAAATAAAAAATTAGGATCCTTGAGCTATATTCTAGTTAAAATGAACATTTCAGTGGACACATTTTTGTCAATCCTAGTCCCACCTGGCTATTTAACCAGAGACAAAACAAAGAATTACTCTTTCTCTCTGAAACACAAAATAGCATGTAGATCTGTGGCATGTCTCTTACAAGCTGGGTCCAAAGCGATTCCCTTCAAGGACTGTGTAAATCAACACTCACCCTGAGACCCTTAATTTATACCTGCCATAACATTCACTTACAGACCTAGCACCCAAATAGCTACTCTCATCCTCTACACATACTTTCCTCCAAAAGATAACTAGCTCTTTCAGTGGCTTGTGTGATATATAATATCTACTGCAATGTACTGGTGGAGGCAAGAAGCTGTTTAGTTGATGAGCGGAGGCAGAGACGGATCCGGTCTCCCTCCCAGGCACTGTAATGTAACGAGTAATTTCACAAGCGTTAAAGACTCCACATTTACCGGCCCCAACACCACCACCCAGGGAACCTGCAGTCTCTCCCTTGCAGCCCCATGTTCTGCCTGCCTAGAGATTTTAGGGACCAGCCAGCCCCTCTCCTCTTCTGTAAGTCATTAAATGTAAGCAGTCGTGGGAGACGGTCGCATACGGCACTGCTCACAGAGGAAGAGCTGACACAAGTTGTGCGGGGCAGGTTCCTCTGCTGCCAGGGCTGGAGCAACGCTGCTGTCTCCTCACTGTCACCCCCTTCCTAGAAGAGTAGGACCTGGTAAGCACAGCTCTCCTGTTACATACCTTGAAGCTTCTAGACAAATTCGTTGCCTTGCATGAAAAGGGATACCCCTTTGTGCCCATTATCTTAGCTGTGAGGCAGAGACAACATATCAGCCCATTGAACTCCATGACAGAACTAAAATATACTCAGGTTTCCCCAAAACTATTTTTATTTTTCCTTTCTGTTTTCACTCAGATTTCCCCCCCTGCCCCTTCCCTGTAAAAATAAGATTTCCTCAAATTTCTGGCCCTCAGGGCAGCCTGGGCAGAGTAGCAGTTGTGACTAAGCTGCAGGTACCTGGAAGATCTAGGGCCACTGCACCCACACAGATCTGTTCCTAGCTAATATTCATGTCCAGCTCACCCAGGATGCCTGCACAGACACCTTGTGCTCACTCTGCAGTCCCGCTCCTCCCCGGACACAGAGTACCTTTTCCATGTCCCTACCACAGCTAGTCATGTATACCCAATAAACCCCCCATACTAAGAATGCCACCCGTTACTATGCATGGGCCAACCTTTGGGCTGGATGTATTCACTGTTGTCCAAGAAACCTCAAATAACCATATGGCAATCTTAAGATAGCAGGGGGAGAAGAGGTACCACAGTGAGTGGTGAGAGGCATTTCAGAATCCATGTGCATCTTTGCAAGAGTGTTCTCCTGACACTTTTCTAGTCATTTGACCAGTAGCGCAGAAATACTCTTGATATTCATGTATGGGACTTGCATCATTTTCCACAGCCTGGTACATTGATATTAGCACGCTTCCTGGCACTCAGCCTGAATTTTCGGCACTGCATCTCAGCTATGTGCCAGTGTGCAGCAGACATGCCCCCAGAATTCTGCTGCTGGAGATGCTATTCATTCCCTTCCAGTGGGGATATATACATAAACTGTTATATACGATGAGCTGAGCTTGGAAAGAAATGGGATGAGAATGTAAATAAATAAAAACTAAACACAGAACTAAATGGGGAGAATGACGCATGCCAGAGAACTGAGTTCTAGCCCCTCCCACAGAGAAGATCTAGCATTCAGCATGAGCATTCAGTCTGAAGCAATATGCCCCTTTGATCTTCACTGGCTTTGAACACAAGTACAGTTACAACTGAAAAAGCAACCTGAATAGTTGGGCTGTCACACGGAGAGATGTGGAGAACACTCCAGAAAGCATCAGCTTCAGGATTTTACTGAGATCTCCAGGGTGAGCTGGGAAGAGAGGATTCTTGTCTGACCAGAGAAAAATACTATGTCTCTAAGCTTTGTTCTGGCGATGAAGTAATTATTATTTCTGTGAAGCTCACCTGACAGCTGGATCCTCTCATGCTAGGAACTACACACCAACAAGCAACACCTGTCTTGCAAAACTCCTTGCAAAAACACACAAGACAGAAAAAGTAAGCCTTGCTATCTGGTTTACATATGAGAAGTATAAGCACACCTCCAGCAGTGGGTGAGCCTCTGAATATGCCTACAAGCATATTTGCTAAGATTTCTTATAAAGAGAGACCTCTTACATCCTTCCAGTCACAGCCCTGAAACCAGACTATGACGGACACGCAGACAATAAGCCAGTCAGTAGAAATACAGAGGCTGTGCAGACATGATGTATTGCCACTGTCAGGAAGACACCTGTGTGCAGTACCGTTGCAGCCTCAGAGTGACTGCTCATTAGATTTGTGACAAAAGTCTCAAAAGGCTAAAAATACATCAGAAAATAAATTGCCAGATTTACACCGTACACCAGCTACCCTGTCCAGAGGGCAGCCCCAAGTGTAGGGTCACCTGAGAGTCAGCAACGGTATCCATGTGGTCTTTGAACCCTTGTTTCAGGTCAGTCTGCCCTACAAATCCCATCTGCCCCTGCATGGGTGATGCTGGGGTCTTTCTAAGGAGGAGGTTGGTGGTTTTGTCTGCCCAGCATAGTCTCTTTGATGTCACAACAAGGGCAGATGAGGCAGACAAAGATTTCTGGGATAGGTGGAGAATGCTGGGGCTAGTCTGTCCTATATACTACACTTAACAATATTTGAAAGCACAGGAATTATCCACCCCTTGGAAATACCAACTGTTGCTACCAAAGGCAGCCCCAAGGATGTTGCTGTGAGCAAACAACATATGGCAAACGCAGCCTTCAGGCATGGGACTACTTGTACGATGCACACAGACACAGAGGGTCACTCTGAGTCGACCTATTTTTACTGGGCAAGAAAAGCACAAGCCCTAATAACCTTCCTAGAATAAGAATATTGCCCCTAAGCCAACCTTCAACTCAAATTATGCTGGAAAGGGATGAAGAATTTGGTCCATGTCTTTCAGAAAACAGCAGAAGCAACTTGCAGGTGTCTATGAGATGAGCTAGGGAACAGGCTGTATTTTTATACAATGGACTTCATTCAAAAATTCTATTTCTTCATTTCCAAGTGAGAAGCAAAGAGCAACATGCTGGCCCTTAAGGCAGGGTTTTTCTTTTTGCATTGTTTTTGTCACAGATCATTAAAAATATAGCTCTTACCAGACCATTTTCAAAACCACAACATATTCTTATGCGTCACAACGTATTCCTACTCTTTCCTCCCCTCTGTGACAGGTATTTAATTGAGCTAAAACTTTGTTTCTACTAAGATGCAAATTTGGAAAAACAAGATCACTGTTGCCTCAGGCTAGGTTAGCTGAAGATAAAAAAGCAACACCTGTTTTAGGTATGGCCAGGTTGAAATGCAGGTATTCCTCAGGCAACATACCCATGGTAACCAACTACAAAACTTGTCCTTCTTGTTTGCTACCTGGAGACTCTAGCGTAGCTATGGATTGAGAAGTCTGTGTGTAACACGGATTTTTTTTTTTTTTATAATATTGCCTTGTGAAATGTTGCTCATTATCATTTTTAATGTGACATAGAAGACAGCTTTCCATTTAAGTTGCCCGTTAGTCTGATTAATAACTTATTTTTATTTTACATTTTGTGTTTTATGCTGCCTGCAAGGCAAATATTATCAGTGTTTTCCTACAAGAAGTAACACAATTCACAGAACACATTTTATGCCCTGAGATCAGAGAAATAAGTTTAGATTTATAATACCCAAGGACTGTGGCTTTTTATGAAGTGTATAAAGAGGGCATGTTTAATTATGTTTTGTTTATATCAGTGCTTTGTCTGCAAAAATAACATGAATTACCATATTTTTTTATCATTGGCAGTTACTTCTAATGATTGATTAAATTTCGTAAGTGCAGAATGGATTCAATCGCAATTTCTTGCAAATAATTTGGGAAAGAAAAGATACAACTAACCACCCAATTAAAGCGGGAAAGATCAGAGTCTGACCACTCGAGGCAGAGTCCTGTCCATCTTTTATAGTGACAACAACCAAAAAAAAAAAAAAAAGGAAAACGCTCATGTGAAACTGAAGTACTAAGTATGGAGAGCTAGATGCTAAAAACTGTAGTTTGCAACATCTACAACTATTCCCAGAGGCGGCCTGACCTGAATCGTTTGCCACTTTGCTCACAGCGTCAGGGCTGTCCCATTTGGGCTACCCACTAAATCCCCACCGACCTCCTCTCGGTGGGGCAGGCCCGCGTGGTCCTGCTTGTCCTCCTCAATGCTGAGCTACGCTCACAGCCACGGCAGCTTTTTAAAAAATCAAGGCATTGAATATTCAGAAGTGCTGGAAGCCTTACACCAGCAAAAGATGGTATGGCCAGGCTTTCCGTCTTGGAAAGGAAAGAACGCTCCAAAAATATCTTGGTGGGGAAATACGGCACGGTACCAGCAATGCCGAGGGGAAGGCGCTCGGTGCTTCTCTGGGAGCGAGTGGTGCTGGCTCACAAGGTCAAGGACTGCAGCATCCAATCCTCCAAAACCCTTCGCTTTGTTTTAGCTGGTTAGCACAACAGCAGCTTTGTTCACCTGCACGTTATCACTGTAAAAATATAATAAAAAATTATTGACAGAGTTTTATTAGAAGCGGGGAGAAATCGTCGGGCTTGTTTTTCAGCCAGGAAAAGCCTTTTTAAGGGCGGTGAACAGAAGTGGTTGTCAAATACCATCTAGTGGTGGCGAGGGAGAGTGCAAGTGCGCGGCAGCGCGCAGCCTGCGCGGCTCCGGCCGCGCT
>WAAD01030584.1:36410-73182 GCA_013389945.1 Fregata magnificens
CCTCCTCCTCCCGCTGAGGGCTGGACCGCGTCGCTCCGGGGACAGTCCCGCTCCGAGCTGGCGGCACCAGAGGCTGGGCTGCCTCCCCGCATCCGCGCACGTCTGAAGCTGCTCCCCAGGGCCGCTCCTTCGTAAACACAGGTATAACGAACGAGAGCTGAACGCACAAAGTGTCTTGCACAGAGCACGGAAGAGCTCGCTCCTAAGGGCGGCTGGAGGACGTTCGGTGTCTCAGTGCCAGCGTTTTATGCAGAAAGCCTGAAGATTGATTAAGCCAACACGCTTCTTTTGTTTCCACTGCAAATCTTTTTATATTGGGAAAGGAGGGAGTGACATGAGAAACAATGCCAGCCAGTTAGCTAAATTGCTATTGCAGCTAAGTTTTACTTGAGCAATAATTTGACAAGGAGGCTCCCAAATTCTGCCTTACTCTGCGTGTGAATCCTCCTTCCTAGAGCCCAGTCCCAGAGCCAAGATGCATCCATAGGTCCTGTGCAAAAGGGATGGCCAGAGGAAGCTGGACAGGGTGGTCACGAGCAGCTCCTGTCTGATGACTGGTGGCAACTCTCAGCCATAATACACCAACTCAGAGGGCTGACTTGGGCTCGTCACTATACTCACGTGGACCTCAAGACTCATATACCTGCTGGAAACACAAGTATGCCGCATTTTCAGAATTATTCAATATATTTTTCAACCCACTAGGACTCTCTCCTAAACCAACACATTGTTTTCCTGTTAGACTAAGACACATCCAGCCAAGTACTCAGCTAAACCACTTGCCTGAAGCCATCCCCCATCACGTTTAGTCTCATTCATCTTATCCCACTATTTACAAATATAGGCCCTGGTCTTGCAGCTAGCTGGACCCCTGTGGATAGACCCTTGGGCCTGAGCAGAGCTCCACAGACATTAATGAGGTCTTGCTGTGCAGAGTTGGAAGCAGCATTACATCAATAATCCATAATAAAGTTTAATCAACATTAAAGCTGAGCGGCCATCTGGCCAGAGTGAAGCGTTCAGACATCCACCTGCATGAAGTGCTCCCGTGCCAAGAACGTACCGGGGGGAGAGAGTCTCTTTCCAACAGGAGATATAACCTGTGAATGTGAACAGGGGTTAGAAGCGTAGATCAGCAGAACAGACCCTATGGCATGCGCTGAGGTTTCAAAGATCTTAGCTACCTACAAATCCCATGTAGTGACAGAGACTGTAGGACTTCAGACTTAATGTTGACACTTCAACATTCAGCATTCAACTTGCCTTTTGCCCTGGGGGCAGTGGTTTTCTGAGTTTGGGCCAGAATTCCTCATTTTAGTCTTTATATTATTTTTAGTATGATAATTTTGGTCTAAGAAACCGCTTCTGTTCAAAATAAATTAGATAAAACCACTCCGGACAAAGTGTCCTTGCTTCTTGGCTGCTTTTGGTTTGGATTTATTTTAAATGCTCCCCCCGGATATTGTGATTTCCACACATTTCAGAAGTACAAAAGGAATGCAGGAGTCAGACTCTGTTTGTATGAACTCGAAACACTGACGCCATCACAGACCTTTGCAGGAGCTGAGATACCACGATGACAGGTGCAATATAAGAACCACCTGTGTAGATTACTTCAGACTTACTCATTGCGGATGCTGAATTCCTTGTGTTTTGCACTCAGAAGGAACTCTTGGGCTGTAATCCAGTATTCAGTTGCAAAGTTGATAATTATGGCATAGTTAGGGAAAGGAATTATTCAACACAAGTGCAAGGTCACCGCTGCAGATCTGGCTATCTTCAACGCCAACAGGGCAAGATAAGTGGCCTTAGCAATAAGACCAAGCAGTGCACCTGCTAACAGGAGCTGAACAGGGCTAGTGTATGAGAGCAGAGACAAAACCAAGGTTTTTATGGAGTATTTTATGTTGAATGTCTCTTCCACAAAGAAACCAAGATCTCTATTTTAGGATCACCTTTATACAAAGGAAAGCTGGTGGGAAAGTAATCTACAAATAAAAATGGGTATGAAAAAACTTTAATTTGCTCATTTGTGTTCAATTCCTTGCAGTACTTTGGTTTGGAATCTCTAAAAGGCCCATTAAACCATACCTCACAGCCTGCAAATCAAGTACTAATTAAAACTGCATTAACCCTAATGGATTGGAAAGAAGAAATCTAATTGCGAAAACTTCTGTTTATCTAAGGCACGCTGGAAAAACAAACCATCCCATATTTCTCTTCAGTCTGGTTTTTTTTTTCTTTCTCTCAGCATGCACATGCAGAATTGCTTCCTCTTACTCTATAATTTACTACATCAACCTTTTGGGGGAGGTTTCAAGCATGCCGAACCTCTCTCACAGCGCTTTGCAACCAACATGGTACTTTCACAACTTCGAAATATGCGCCACCACTCTCAAAAGTGTGCCCGAAATGGGCTTGTGCTAATCAGTCACAGCTGCTTACTGCTGTCTACCCAGTTACTTCATTATCTTCTTCCACTCCGAGGACCAGTCTGTATTTCCTGTACCGGGTGTAGCTATTGCTCTCACTTACTGGGACCAGTCCAGCCATTCCACAAATTCTCTCTAGGTTAGGACAAGTCTTGTCTTGTCTTCCTTGATTTCCCACATGGTTGGGGCAGAAGCATCACTGTGGAATCTACTTAATGACAAGAGCTCCTAGAAGCACTAGTGATAAATGACCTGTTGTTTGGGGTAGGAGGAACCAACCATGTATTTTTGGTGCCCTTATTTCTGTTTGTTTTCCTTTTAGGTCCTCATACCCACCTCCACGTGATGGGGACATATCTAAAACTGAATTTCCAAAGCTGCGCACCCATCCTCAAAATCAGCAGAACCTGGGCTTGCAACCTGATGGGGAGGGGGGAGCTAAGCTGTAAGTAGCCCCCCCGAGGCTTATTGTCCTAATGAATACCAGGCCACAAATTAATGAAGGAGGTTTTAGGAAAACATTGTGATTTTTAGCCCTTCAAGCATCAGCAAATCTGCTAGAAGTCCAGACAGCTGTTTATAGCTTGTTAAGATGTTGATTGTTTACAAATTAGATTTTCCCTTTGAAAACCCTGCACCTATCAGCCTGCTAGTGTCACTCATCGAGTGGCACTCTTCTGCCAAAGAAGAAAGGCTGACGTTAGGTGGTCTAGTCTGTAGTGAGTTTATTTGGTTTTACCTCCTACCATCAGAAATATTCAGTATTTTTCTAACCTCCCCATTTCAGATGGTTTTGCCTTGGATTTTTTTCAGCATTCACAAATTCATTTGTTTGTAATTGTTCGTAACTGAAACAGTTTCAATAAGGAGCACATGTATTGCCTTTGCATTTTGGACATGCAAAATACTTTTTGGCTTTTCTCTAGAAACAAAGGCTGGTGTCTGGAAAAAAAAAAAAAAAGAAAGGAATATGATATAAAAGAGGAGTTTCTGTACGAGATTTGTTTTCTCGCTGACAGCTGTACAGCCCCACAGGCAGCACAAATTGGCTAGGTTGTGAAGTCAAGGCCAGTGCCTACAGCACTCGGCAGCTTCCTGTGTCTTAATCTTTCTGTTTGGGGAACGAACTGTAATTTGTTTTCATTGACCCATAGCTTCAGTTGCAGAGTGTAGGATTACCTTAATGGACCAAAACTTGAGAGACATCAACTTTCTTTTTAGTCCTTCCAGCACTCCATCCTTTCTTGTGCCATTCATTCTCCTGGGTCACAGCAGGGCATACTATGCCTGCTGTCTGCCCAGCGGCTCTAGAGGAGCATCTAGGGATGCCCTGGGGCTGGGGCTGTCTGCACTGCTTTGGGCTGGCCAAGGGTCCCCCCAAGCGTCCCCACCACCATTCTGCTGCGCCTCTTGCTCTCAAGTGCAGTTCCCCCACCCCCAGTCCATCTCAGGAGCCTGTTTCAATGACCATTAGGAATCCTGACTCAGTTAGGGGCACCATAAATCAAACTGTGAGCCCCCAGCAAGACCAATTTCCTGGCTGCAAGTGAATGTGCTCCATAATTTTCTGTGCACCATTCGGACCTGCCATTTAGCAATGGTTGAAGGTTTTTCATCAAGGAGTGCTACTGTGCATCCTTTTATACCATATCACTGTGTGTTTACTCTGAACATGGACAACAGATATCCATGTGGGTTAGCCAGCTCATGTGGGACTCTCGGAGCAATGCTAGTCCACAGTAAGAAAGATGCTCTTTTGGTTAAAGCGGCAGACTTGAGGAACACCAGTTGTGCTGCAGATCTTGGCCATATTACTTCATCTCTTTGTGTCTCAGTTACCAGAATGGAGATAAAACTTTCTTTTTTCGATTAGATTAGCATCTTCAGGGCATAGATCATATACTCAGCATCTGCTAAATGGGGGATAATCTCTAGAGCCTCTACATGCTACCATATCCCACCAGTAATGCTACCTTTTCAAAAATTGGCATGTCTTGCACAGAATAAGGAAAAGAAGTAGAATACTTTTCTTGCTTTTGAAGCTCGAAGTACTAACAGCAGGTGTACCATCACGTAGTACACCGACAAAACCTTGATTTTATTCCTTAAGATAGAACCTCTAGCCCTGGCTCTCCATTATGGTTAGACAGCAGCTGGACATATTACAGACAGACCTGATGCAGCTTCTTGATGTCCTGGCAGAGGGAGCTTAGAAGGCAGGTTTGTAAAGGTTTTTGAAAACCTGCAGGTACCAATACGTTCTTTAGAAAAATATACTAGACATTTGTAGGGGAATTTGAAATATTCTGAGTCCTTTCCAAAAACTCATGAAACTCCAACAAGTCAGCAAGCACAGACTCAGGGGAAGCTGCTATGCAACACTGAAACTAAGCCTGAAGCTTTTTTAAGGCATCCGTGAGTCACTAGATTTGCACTGACACTGTTTCATGCTCAGTACAAACCAGGAAAGTAATTAACAAGTAAATCAAAGTCTTCACCCAGACATTTTAAATCACTTTAAAATTGGAGTCCCTTGTAACTGTGTCTGTCAGTTGTATGGGACTTTTCAAAGAATCACACAAAAATTAACTGATTTCCAGATCCCTTGCCCATCTGCCATTCAAATCATTATGGCATTGGTCCAGCAGACAGTAGAAATTTGTACTGCTTTATTCCAAATATTCAGGAGCCAAAAGAAACGCTTTTTTATAATGAGTCGTCCTGGGACTTTATCAAGTCTTCTCACCTGAAGAGAATTTTCTGTCTTGCATGGGAAGTTCCTCTGGCAGAAGGAGAGACACTTCTTCTGCCATTTTGGAGTGGAGTCCAAATGATAAAACATTTTATCAATGCAATTAGCATATCAACATGCAAATCCCTATTGAAAAATGCACTGTTGACAAAACAGCTAGAAGGCAGCTCATCGCAATACTGAAAATGGAAGAAAAAAACCCAAAACAAAACCCAACGACTTGTGTCCAGCCAGTCACTGTGTTGGAGAGAGACCACAGAGGCCAAGATCCACAAGATTTTGGACACTCCTCAGTCAGAGTTGCAAAACAAAAATCAAGGGTGATATGAACCATATTATCTTGGATGTAAGCCATGATAACAGTTCCCAATTTCTGTCCGTTCCTTAACATTATCATATTTAATGGCACGTTTAAGCAGCACCCACAACTTAAGCCAATCCACATCTTTCAAACACTTAAACAAAGCCCCTCCCAAGAAATTATGGCAGTGGGCAATAACTTCAAATTAAAGGAAACAATAATCAAGATGTCCTTGTTTGCTGCCTGTCTTCTAAATCAGAAACATTCACACCCCCTTCCAGCTTTGTCTTTTACCATGCAGGCAGATATGAGAACTGACATCACATAGTCAAATATCTCTGAGATTAGCAGCTGTAAGAGAAACCCAGAGATCGCAGGGCTTGTCACCAAGAAAGAAAAATTTATTTGAGATCCACAGTCTGTTATTTACAAAGGGAGAACTGGTTGTTCTTTTGCTTGTCAGACAACAGAAGAAGAAAGCGTTCTGTATTTAGCTGCTTCCATTAGGTTGTTCCCGTACAATCAGTACAGTGGATGAAACAACTTCGTGGAGTAAGCCCCACCAGGAGCAGATGGCTCAGGAATGCCAAATACTTTGAGACCTACTTTAACTGCCACAGAGGAAGAAGTGCTCTTCTCCCTCCAATTGTTCTTGACACTCTGCTTGTTCTCTGCTTTCACAGTTCTAAGAAACTTTGTTTTTTTCAGGCGGTATTAAAGTTCCCAGTAGAAAAGTGGTTTCCTTTTTTCCCTCACTTTCAGTGATGTAGGAAACTTCAGGTGGAATATATAAAAATTCAGCATGAGTTATGATCAAAATTTCCCAAAATGGCCAGTGATTTCTGATGTCTCTAACTGCTCCCCAAACTCCTAGCTATTTTTGAAGCATCAGATATTGAGTCAGAATGAAATATTCACTGAGATTGCTAGCAGGCCTCCTGGCATTCAAAGTATTTGAATACGCCTTCAGGGAAAGAAAGAGTTAATGGAGTTACCTTGCATTTAGTATTCATCCTTTTTCAGCTTTGTCAGGTAGCAGACAACAAGCCCAGACTTGAACTGGAGCATCAGCTCTGTACTAGCATAGTCTTGTGGGTAGCCTAATGTAATATTAATTGAATTGACATCTCTGTTGAGATCAGTTACACATGTAGGATTCAAGTTATTTAACAGTTTGTGCAACTGTATTTGAATTTTGATCATAAAGACACATGCTGGGTTAACAGAACCAGAGGCAGAGCCAGAATCGTGTAGAGCAGAAGTGACCCAGGACTCATATTTTTAAGGCATGATTCGTACAGGGGAGAAAACAGACTATTCCCATACATTGTTCCAGAATGGGTATTGCTTTATAGTGATAAGCATGTTATATAGTCAACTTTTAAACTGACCCTGATTTGACTCGTTAAAAGACCAGGGAGTGTGAATAGCAAAGAAACATCTCTGAGTATCTTCTACCAGCTGACCAAATTGTGTCTTTCCCCCCAGAAAGAGACCTGGACCCTGGGCAGATCTGGGCAGGTTGGAGGTCTTTGGAAGGGGAAAGAGATGAGGATGACAGTCTAAGTTCTCTTGGAGTACAAAGCTCCAGGGACTGAATCACTGAGGATTCACGGGAAAAGAGATTTTGTTTCTGTTCAAAATGAGTTGCTTCAAATCTTTCCAGATTTTGCCACATGTGCAAAACCAGAATTGAACATTCTTGTTTGAAAGGGGAACAATCTATCCATACTCTTAGTAAAACATAAAAAAAACAACCCTGCACATTTCTCATGGAACTTGCAGTTTCAATAGGAAAAAAAAAAAAAAACCCACCCTATACTTTCCCTTAGATCATATTTTTAACCAAATATGTTGAGAACCTCTACCTGCCTTGGGTTTCACTAGGCCCTGTGCTCTTTGCCCCTACATCTTGGTCTCTGGAAGAGACTTCCACTGTCAGCTGAAGTTCAGCCTTCCTGGACTGCTCGGGACCCCCATCCTTATTCACAGACAGAAAACTTATTCACCTGAGAATTTGTTTGCTTACTTAGTTGTGCAAGTAAAAGTGTATCACGTGAAAAAAAAGTAAGACAATCAGGCTGCAGACTTAGAAAGATAGGTCATTTTTACCTGAATTTCTTCACCCTGATAGGAAACTTTGCTGTATATGTCATGGGTTTTTCTTAAAAGGAAATCCTTAAAAAAAATCTGAACAAAACTGAATTATACCCACTTGCTCCAAAGTGGGTACAGTCAAAAAGGGTGGCAGAGTGAAACAGAACAGGGGCACTAAAAAATTAATTCCTTGCGCTGCTTGCTTCCCTGCTTTCTGTGCCTTATGCCAAAACCCCATGCATTTCAAATCCAATCCGCTGCAATTACGCCAGTCCCCAGCCACGCACCATGCATCTGTATGATCATGGTGAGCAAGAAATGGATTTCCCTCAGTTAAGGTGTCAAGAGGACAGCCAGCAGGTTGAAATTGTATCCAGCCATTTGCTCAGATATACAGTAGTGAAATTAAAAATACTTTCCGCCCTTTACCGAGATCCAGCTCCCAAAGCTGTTGTGATATTTTATCCCGATGCCATTAAAACACTAAAACTTTCAAAGGGATATTATGCTGCTACACAAATTCACAAAATTTACCTGTGGGAGCACCTTTTTACTGGAGTAAAAAACTCCATATGACCATGTTGCTGTACCTTGGTGAGACAAGTGTCTCATGCTGAGATGAACCCTTACAGTATAAGTCTACAGAAGCGTGAAAGCTTTTGAAGTTGCATCTTCAGACCACAGGCAAACAAACCTCTTGGAGACCCCACCAGCTAGATTTAGATTTAGACACGATGTTTGCTGAAAGAAGCCTACAGCTGGCTGGTTCTCACTGAAATTGCAGAGCAGGGCCTCCAAACAGTCTGGTATCAAATCAAGATGCTCTAGTGCTGGCCCCCAGGAGTCTGAGAAGCTCAGCCCCCACAAGCAGAGACCAGCTGGCAGCAGCAGGTAAATCACTGTCAAATTGCTCCAGCGGATGTTGCAGCCATCATGTCTGCCAATAAGTAAATAATTGTGGGGGAACACCTGGTTTTCATACCACCTAACATACCTGCCACCGGCGCTCAGGACACAGAGGCACATGTGGAAAGCAGAGCAAACATTTATTTAAAATCACTACAGAAAACATGAAAATGTCTGGGGGCAAGGGAGCCTATGGTGCAGAAAGACCTGAAGGTAGCTATTTATTTTATGAACTAAAATGCTTTTGCACAGGAGAGAATGGAATAGAAGCAGGTGGTCCGGCAAGGCAAGAATCCAAAAGCCTTATTTCCAATAATTAGTTTCAGATTGAAATATAATGATCCATTTCAGTCAGTTGGCTGTAGCTATCCTAGGTATGTGCATAAGGGATAAACAACTACCTCCATGCCCAAAATCCCCCATTTCAAAGTCTTTGCTCATTTAAGTCCCTATACGTAAATACTGTGGTTCTAGTTGTGACCCGTATACATCAGGAACAGTCACGCTGCTGAGGCGGCATTATAGATTTCTGTAATTTGTTTCACTGCAGCTTCTAGATGATCCAGTGAGATCAGTTCTGTGTTGTCCAAACACACGAGAAAAGTCAGACCCACACCCACACACACAGAGGTTCATCACTTTCTGTCTTGTCATACCTGAGCATGCCTGCACTTTTGCACAATAATATCCTTCCTCACAAAAAAAGCTACACTGTACTTCTTGCAAATACACTGCTCCTGGTCAAAGAGCTTGGACGCTTGGGCCGCTGCTGGCTGAAAGGGTCTGTGAGCCTCGCCAGGGAACCGGCGTTATCATGATGGTTTTCAACTTGAGAATTGTAATTATCTGAACTGTCGTCTGCTGAAGAAGTCTGTAACCTTTTATAAGAGAAATCTGGCAGGAATATCTAAGGTTTTGTAACTAAGAGAAAAGGGAAGTATTTCTGGTATTACATTACAAACACAAAGTGACTTGCAACTGCTGCCAGCACACATCTCTGTAAGCAACGAGGATATTTTTGCCCTGTCAGGATTCAGTGGAAATATATCTCATACATAACACATTTGCATAATATCTGTAGCTTTTGTTGTTGTAGCCCATCATAGTAAAAACCCTAAGGTCATCCTGCAAACACCTTCGGTATTATCTCGAGGTCCTTTTCTTCTACAAACAAAAGCATGAGAAATCTTGGGCAAGCATCTGACTTCTTTGGTTCACACTACAGACGTAGTATCTTCACTGAGGACCGTGTTGTCATACCATGTACTCAAACCCTTCGATAAGCTCTTGCTGCCCAAAGGGAAAATGAAGCTTGTATTACAGCTAACAGGCCACCCTGATCTCCAAGCCCACATAACCTGGGGTAGCTCCACTGAATTCTATGGACTGACAACCATTCACATGTGGCAAAAACACAGAACAGGAATTTTTTTTAAAGGGTTTAGACACTGATTGCACCAGGGAATTAAGCACCTAGCTGCCTTTAAAAATCTGACCACTAGAATCACTCTTAGTATCTTCTGATAAGCAAACCTAACTTGAGACAACAAACTACATCACAGTTATTCCACAGATACACAAACTATACTAGCAAAACTGTATATCATCCTTTATCTGACTGACAACTAGTGTTTGGAAATGACCAACAGCTCAGCTGCAGGGAGGGTATCTTAGTCAGGGATCATCTTGGGTTACGGACAAATGAGGGAGTGGAGATGCCAGAGTAGTCTGTGGCTTAACTTTTCAAAGAAGGCTATCGCAAGACCAAAGTTGAAGGAAAACTCAACAAGTGAAGGTACATGCATTTCTGTACTTTAATGTGGACGACGCTTATTCTTTTATATGACCCAGATAAAAATCACACTCAATTCTCACTGTATCTCCTTTTCTAATGCTCATAAACAGAGCTTTTACAGTGCTTTGAATTAGATCTGTGATTTGTGAGTGACATGTACAATAATTAGACTGTGAAGATGTACAGTTAATCCATTTAAAGGTGTAAAGAAGTCCATTTAATGAACATTATAGTCACATTAGACTTGGAAACATCTAACTCTTTTGTTGAATAAAAAGAAGTTCAATGAGATTAACTTCTCTTAGTTGGTTTTAAAGAATACTCAAACATGTCCTACTCTGATAGTGTACTATTCCTTGGTGCATGGTTTCTGCATACCAATGTCTTCAGTGTAGAAGAGTAAGAATAAGACTGGGAGACATTCTATTTCAGTTAAATAATTACAAATTAAAGAGGATCACTTCTACTTTCTATACTTACTGTAGTATGATAAGAAGCTGAACTCCTTGAACTTGTAATTATATAACAGAAATGTTAATCTCCTGGTTCGGTATTCAGTTCTACTGCATTAAATGTATTCTTACAATTATCAAGTTTACTACACGGCACATAGACATTTCTATTGGGAAACCTATTATTTGATCATATCAGATTTTGACCATAAATACTGTAATGGAATTCTGTTTTCAAATCTCTCACTGCCACAAAATGACTAATGAGGGTTAATACACCTATGTAGCTTGAGAACCTGAAAAAACATTTGTATAATTTCTGATTTTCAATTTGTAATGCTAACTGAGCTTCCGATTATTTTCCACAGCTTTGTGCAATTAAAAAAAAAAAAGATTTAAGCTAGAGAACATATAAGTCCAAAATACGCTAAGTAACTTGTAATAAAGAAATTTAATTTTAAATATATGTGCTTTAAGCAGCTGTTCTCCTCTTAGGAGAAACTCATTTAGGCTTAAGAGTTACTGGCCGAAGCTATCTTCTTTTCACAGCATATTATAATGTGTGCTATTGGCTTTAATAGTTTGGAAGTACAATTTACATCCTTGTCCATTTAAATATATAAAACTATTTCAAGGGGTAGGGTAGCCAGTTAGAAAAGAAAACAAGATCATTCTCTGACTTCCACTTCCAGTTTTCAATGAAGAAAAACTTATCTTTCCAGCAAAATCCTGGCTCCCAATGCTTTAATGGAGCCGTACCTCTGTTAAAAACTGAAAATAAATTCTGTAGATAGTCACTTCAGAGAGATTTTAGCCGGTGAAAGGCTTGCTTCCAGCAGAGATACCTGGCTTGTTGCATACATCAGGCTATGTTCTTTTGTAGTTTGCAGAGCAAAACCTGATAAGATCAAGAGACAACATAATCCTGGCTAATGCAGAGTGACTTTTTATGTACTGTATGGGAGGCAGCTGAACATTAGAAAGGCAATCCTTCCACCTGGGGAGGCTTGGGCAGGGGCAGTACCCTCTTGAGGGCTAACCCTGCACCTAAACAGCATACACAGTTTTCGCCTACTGAGCATGTTGGGCCTTCCAGTCGTTGCCTAAAAAGAGGCATTTTACCCTGTCCCAGGGAGCTGTGTATTGGCATCTTACAGCTTCCATCATTATCTGCCACTCAAAACTCTCAGAGCACCATTTGCAAAGCACTGTCATGAACACATAAAAAAACCCCCATTTTGCTTCCCAAATGTGTCAGTTTGAGTGTTATTAGTCAGACACTTAGGCAGAGGCTTCTACAGGCAAAAAGGACAGGAGGAAAGAGAAGCATGAAAGAAGAGCAGCCCATTCAAGACAAGATTTGTTGCTAAGGATCTCTGAAGCTAATGCTGCTTTTGACATATCCTGGATGTTAGGCAGTCTGAGGAGTCTGCAGGCACCTGAGACTGAGATAACTGGGTTCTCACTCTAAAGGTCAACCTTAAGGTGCCTGTGCAGTGCCCAGATTCTTTGACTTATCAAGGAAAAAGCACCCACCGGCCACAGGGACAGGGCTGTGCCTGACAGTCACCAGGGCTGGTTTCTGCTAACCCTGGCACCACCCCCATGTCCCCTTTAGACCTCAGATTTCTCAGCAACCATGCTCTCCTCAGGCATTTGATGCTCACTGGAGCAAACAACTGAGATAAGGATAAAATCAACTTTGATTGCACTGCATAGAAAATATACTTCCCTTTAAATTTCCTGCCTGCCTGAGTTATTGGATACACACACAATACCCAGTCTAATGACTTAATCATGCAAGCCGAGCTACACGGGCTGACCCACAGAGCCTCTCGCTGCAGCCTGAACCTGCCTTCTGGCGGAGTGTGGTTTGCAATGGTAGAGCTCACTCCATGCTTTCAAAGAGAATAACCATCGTCTAAAATGTCACATGAGATTCTAAACCACTGCCAGTTTGAAATTCTCTTTTTTTTGTCTTTCTATCCGAGCTAGGCATATTAGTCCAGTACTTCATTATCATCCTATCATTAGCAAGTTTCAGCTACTCTCTAAACTAAATCTTCCCCATTTCAGCTGGAGCATCCTTGTCACATGCACTATGGTCCTGGAGGATGTTACTACCTACCTCCTTACACACACACCCCTCTGCATTTCACATGCACGCTCACATAAGTTGCCATGTCTGCCTTCTAACACAGAACCTTTCCCTTTTCTTCAATATTACTTCTTTAGTCATTTTTTCTGGACTCCTGATCATTCATGATCCTTGTCTCCCTCCCCACCTTTTTTGAAGAGTGGTGCCTCTGAACATGCTACCTCAGCTGAGGCTTTATTCCCCCTGGAGAGACCTGAAGGATTACTTTTTGTGTCCTACAGCCTCTTTTTCTGATTAGTAAACCAACAACAGTGGTTGACATTTCCACAAGGCATTTTTACTTCCCTTCAACATGTAAGCTGAGAAACACCAGATCTTTTTCTGAAAGATTAAATAATTTTAGTAACTAGTTAAGATCATATTCCAGTGTCATGAGTTGTGGATGTCAGTCTGTTTTCTCAGCAAATGCATATTTATGATCTACTCCTACTTGTGGCATCTTCTAGCACCCTCCCTTGTTCTGAACACACCTGAAAAACTCACTGACTTTTGTTCCAGGAAACGTCTTCTTGGTATCCCAGGTTGTCCGAGTCACGGCATTGAGCCAGCTTGGGAAACGTCCCTTTGCTGCTGGGTCTGCCTGTTTTGCAAGTAGCACACTTCATTCTTTGGGGCCAAGTGAATTCACAGGTCTGAGCAGGCCACTGCGAGTCAGAGAGACCACGGGGACAGGAACATGCTGGGGTTGCTGAGACACTGCTGTGGCCATGAGTAAGACTAAAAAGTGTTCTGGCGGTGACTGGGGATGATTCAGCTTCACTGTGAAAGGGCAGAGGTTCCCACCGAGTTCCCAAGGTGAAGTCAGAGCCTGTCCTATGCCAGAGGCTGCCAAGGGAGAGATGGCAGGTAGCAGATCCTGCCCTCTCCCACGACAAATCCTTCCCTACCTGGTCAACAGGGACACATCAGCAAAGAGACAGAAACTGTCACCACTCCAGGTTAGCAGAGTCACATCTGGCTACAGCACTGTGAAACTGTGCTTCCTCTACGACAGCAGAGCCCCACACACTGAACAAAGAGCAGCAAGCAGGCAGCAACAGCAAAGCAGCAGATGTTTATTTGTTTTTAAAGTCCAGCGAGCAAATACTTGGAGGAAGTATTCCAGTCTCATTATCTTGTAATAAAATTCATATTTCCCTCATATATACAGTCTTACTGTAACATCAATATATCTCGATTAGGTTACAAGGCTGTTCCGAGAATTAAATAGGATACATAAATGTGAACTGGCACATTGGGAAATAAACTGCACTGCTGCTTAAATATAGCAGATAAAGCCATGGGAACGAGGCAACAGAATATACTGCTGTAAGATTACAGAGATATAAATTCAAGTACTCTGCCATGGTGCCACTAGAATATGAGGAGAAAGTTACTAGAAACAAAATAAATTCAGTAGCGCCTTGAACTCACTATCATAGTCTGGGGCAAGTTAATCACTTCATCCTCATCCACTAACACATTTATCCACCTACTAATTCTCCACCTAATTAGAGAGAAATTCAGAGCTCTACTGGTCAGGGAGGCAGGGATTAGGGTTAAGAAAACACTTGTATTTGAAACCCCCTACCTCTGCTGGTTAGTGTGAAAGATCCTATAAGAAACTCCCACCCTAGCTAATCCATGACCCTCAGCAGGGAGGAGTGTTAACAATTTGGTTTAAAACTCACACTCTCAGACAAATGCATCAAAAACGGCTTTTCTTCTTTGATTTATAGGTATTACTTGTTTTTCCAAGCTCCATTAAGGACTCTTCATCATGTACTGCAAGGGGCATTAAGCACTGAAAGTTGTTCCCAGCTCTGTATTATTCAAAGGCAATTTACACTAATTATTGGAGTCCATGGTGTTACCCATACTCATAGAATGATCCATCTCAGCAGGCTAAAGTACTTTTGAAATGTTAATTTATTACTGAGGTATAAAAATGTCCTTACATTAAAGCACAATTCTTTCTTAAATGCCAAGGGTTTTCTATTACTGATATATTACATACTTACTGTTTATCTTAGATACAAGAATAAAGATATAATTTAATTTACTATATAATAGTGCCTATAAAAGCCACTATTAACACAAATTGCACTGCATTTAAACTCACTTATGACACTGATATTATTCTTGTTTTTCTTGTTTAGTGATTTTCTCAATGCACATGCAAACAGAGCACGCAGAGCTACTTCATGGACGCAAGCTTTTTGTACAAACAGCTGAATGGCAAAGTGAAAAAAGTGTTTCACTGGTGAAGTGTTTCACTGATTCGAAAATAATCTCATTGGCATTAAAGTGCAGATATTAGTGTGATATCACTGCTCCTAGAATTTGTTTGTGTAGCTGAAATACAAAACACAGCTTTGGAATAGCAATGCTCATTCCCAAACTCTGTCAAGATTTCATATGACCTTGCCCCAAATTTCATTTACCTCTCCAGGTCTCTGTCTGACCTCTGGAGATACCCTTCCTTATACATTGTAGTTCCTGAAAGGAAAGGACTTACGAAATAAAGTGTTACGCCAACATAAATGTCGATTGCCACTAACACAACCTGTTTACCCAAAGAAATCCAAATTCCAGAGTGATGGCTTGGCTTCATAAGCTGGCCAATCCACTGCAGGTACTCAGGAGTCAGACGATTTGCAGAGGAGTCGGGCAATTACATGTGGGAAGTATTGTGCTCGCTCGCATGCCTAAATTCCACACACAGGGCTATAATTTGCATGCACAACAGTTTGCATACATTAAGGATTTTTTTTGCATAAAGGCCTGGTAGATGCCAAAGCAATGACTTGCGTACAAAACCACAGTAATCCTACCTGCAAGTCAGACCTTTAGATAAACAAGCCTGACTTATAAAAAGCAACTCTTAAACTATGAAAATCTGCTTTAGAGGAACATATGTTCTCACAAAACGTGTAACTGATCATGAAAATGATTCACATCATAAAACACAACACCCCACAAACTTCTCATATAAAATTTATGTCATGAATTAGAAGTGCGGCATATTATTACTTTGCACCAGAATCAGGGAAAAAATGACACTTCAGCATTCATCTGATCAGTCATATTTAATCTTCATTTAGTCACAGGCTATGTATTATCTATGGTATCTCTTTTATTTTAGGAATAGGTGGGCACCGCTAATCCTGGACTACTGAGGCCTGGATCACCCCAAATTCTTTGGAAAGAAGCCCTCCTGATATAAACACCCATCTTACAGAATAATCCCATCTATCCGTAACATGCTGACTTTTTGGTATGTAGATAAACCTATTGGTTTTTCAAATTTTTATTTTATTCTTTACTGAAAGTTAGCCAGCCTTTGACAATTTGGACCATCAATTGTCTCCGTACAGAAGTTACTTCCAAATGTGAGAAAGTCAACCTGATTTCCCTTTTGCTAAGCTAGCCAAGTCCCCGATGGCTGGGAGGAAGGATGGGTGATGCTGATGAGTGGCAGCTCAGAAGCAGGGACTCAGATGGGCAGCAGCAGCAGATGGCAGTTTTGGTTTTAGCTGAAGTTCAACGGGAAAGAAACACCCGGAAACAGAGAATGTAAATACTGTTCTCGTCTGAAAATCTTACTGTATTGCAAACTGTTTTGCTTCTGCAGTTTAGTCCAAGCAATTAGTAGGAACTCTGTCTCTCAGAAATCTACTCAATTCTTGTAAACAAAGGAATGGTTTGAGAGATAAATATAGCTCAGGTGTCATTTTAAGCAATGAAATAAATTGCACACTGCTCCAGCCTCACCTTTATCCAGATGGAAGTCTAGAAAAAGAATCATTTGAAGTTTTGCAAAGTTTCAGTAGTCACTGACATTGGCTCAGCGGTTCAACTCAAGCACAAAAGGGCAAACTGAAGCAATTTGTGATGAGCTAGAAGAATTTAGAATCTCTGGGAAGCATGCTGCAGGTCTCTCTGTAGGAAATATTTTCTACCTTTGAATTAGTGGAAATTACCCCATAAAATGGCAGAAATAGCACAGGAACAATGTCCAACCAAATCCTCAGTTTCTCTTCTAAAAGCCCGATTTTAAAGATACCGGACCTTGGTTACTGGGAACACGTCTAGGACGTTATACACATCTCGATCTGACTAAACATTCAGCAAATGGTGACATCTGGGACTTAGGGAATTTTAACTAGCAAACTAGAAATCAGTATTCTGTTTCCCCCTACAATCCTTCTCCATAGTTCAATCCCCCCTGCCTCCTTTTTTTTTTTTTTTTTTTTTTTTTCNACCTTCAAGAAAACAGGGTTCAAGCTAAACAAAAGGGAAAATTCTCCTTATTCCTCAAGAAAAACAAGCAGCTTCTCCCAGACCTCAGGTTTATGCACTCACTAAAAGCAGTGGCCCATCAGTTTTCAATGGCCGTGGCTCAGTACAGAGTAAAGATTTCATCGTAGGGCCATATGAAACATTTCCGGTTGCTGGAGAGAACAGATACAGATATCAAGCTCTAACCTAAATTCCAGTCAATCAAACGGCTGCCGGATCAGGTAACTAATGAATATGTTTTATCTTATTAGACAGAAAGAATTTTTATAAATAAAGTCATGAGAAAAAAACCTCTTGGTGATCTTACTTGTATTCATTTAATTTTCAGCCGTAGTAACATATTTTATTAAAAGAGTACGTTTGCCTCAGAAAATATCAACAGGTTTGCCTAACAGCATCAAGCCAGATATTCTGTATTTTGTAAATTCATCAGGATAGTGCTGTGCTGCCATTCAGATCACATAGCAGCTAGGCATTACGTTTGCAAGGCTAGCTAGGCACCAGGCAGCTATTTTTCTAATTAATACAAGTCAGAGCAAATTATTAGGAGGAGGGAAATAGACCAAAAATGAAAGAAAAGGAGATTTCCGCACAATTGCCCATTGCAACATGAAAACTCAGCTCATCTGCATAATATTAATGATATCAAATATGCAAACAGCTGTTTCTCTCATTAAATGCTGTATGCAAATAACACTAGGAGGAGTGGTAATGTTGTTTCAGGGTTGAGAGATCACGGGGGGTAATTAAAGGTTAATCCAGTTTTCAGTTCACAGACTGTAAGACATGAGTGGTTGTAAAGAAAAATTGTCACTTAACCTTCAATTCATTACCCACAGCACATGGATTTTTCTTCTAAAATAACAAGAACATATATGTATTTATCCGCGCTCTAGTGCCAAAGTATGGTGCATATCATTAGAGAAGAACAGAAATTATTTGTTGCTGTGAATGCCATTAAGTAGGTGCAGGAATGCATTAATTAGGGAAAGCAGAATTTGATCAGAAGTTCTTAGACCACAATCTAAACGCTGTAATCTCACTAAACGTATTTCATTTGCTGAGATGTTGTCAAATGTTAATAGAAAACCATCTGAAGTACTTGTGGAACAAGTACCCTAAAAGAATTAAAAGCCTAATGTTTGAGATTCCGCACGAGTTTTGCTGTAAGCCCTGTGAGTTGGATGGTACCATCAGCAGCAGGCTGCCAACCATCACTTTTGCTCGGAGTATCCTGCTGGGCGGATTGAAAGCAGTAAACATTTTAGCACTTAGATCTGAGTTCAACACACCAGATGAGACATTCCCACTCCTTGCTCATAGGAGAAAATAAAGTGATAAGTGTCTGCGCTGCAGTCTAGCCATGTTCTTCAGCAGCAAGATTTTGTGCTGGGGGAAAGGCAAGGCCAGTGTGAACTACAGCAGCCACAGGTGGGAAGAAGCAGAAAGAAGCAAAGAAAAATCTTGATTTGTGCAACCCTTTCTATATAATATCTGGGTGAGAATCGATGTGGGCCTGGGATATTGAGAGAGAAATCAAAGAGGAGATGGCAGTTGGCTCTGTTTGGCCTTGGATCCAGGGACCATAGCACACTCTGCTTCCATGACTGCACGGCACGTTTGGATATTTTGGTGTTTCACTTAAAAATCTGCTTCCAGAAGTCTTGCAAATTATTTCCTTTAAATATGGAACAAGAACAAGGGCTTATGTGTGTCTCTCCAGTGCGTCTCCCACCATCTGGCTGTACCCACTGTCTCTCTCACTCCTCCCCCAGTAACGCACACCACTAGACCTTCCATCTGTGCCTCACCAATTCTTTGGGTTTGAAAACCAGTTTCCTTCCCCTCCGGCCTCTCAAGTTCCCATTTGTGCAGTACATCACTTTTTAGCCTCACACTCAAAGAACCATGACCACACCAGCCTAGCCTCAAAATTTATGTTGGTTTCCAGGGCTGAATAGCTTGGATTTGGCCCAACAGCTTTCAAACAGTACTGAGTACGATATACTCTCAACGTAAGCTATCATGAGTGTTCTAGCTCTAGAATTTCATTATAGAATTCAGTTCAAAAACTTCTTGTTAATTGAGGGTACCAAAAAAGACATTTAAAGTGTATTAAAAATCATCAAACTTATATATCTTTGTGTGCATTCATGTGGCATTCTGTGGCATAAACTCTGCTGCGTAAAAATTTCCCTTCTCAATGTTTTTCACAGGTATTTACAGCCTGCTTCTGTTTGAAAAAGGTCTGATATCCAAGCAAAAAAAGCCTGTGAAAATATCACTTTTTCTGAAGTTGAACACTGCAGGAGGATTTTACTACACTTTATTTTGTCTTGAACGGCTGCAGGGCAATAGAAGTGTTATCTTCCTTGCCTTGAGTGCACAAGAGAGCCCTACTTTCCCTTGGAAAGTACACTTTGTAAGGTTACTATATTTAGCTAGCCGCAAATTTTAGGGCAACACAGGGGTCATCTACAGCACCACAGAAAAGACTTTTAAACCTTGAAAGCTCCACTTGCTCCATATACCTCATCGAGCTAAGGAACTTTGTACGAGGCCCAGAGACAGTGCACGGGGGAAAACCCACCTTCCAACGCTGCTCAGCTGGAGCCTGGCTGCCTACAGCTGCACATCCTTTCCCGTGGCCACCACCCCACCTCCGCAGCAGACCGGCAGCTGCTGCCCCTTCTGAGCTGCCTGAATAAACAGCTGAGGATTACCCTCTTGTGAGAGAACACCCTCCGGCGCAGTCGGTTCTCTGTCACCCTGGGGTAAGGGGAGCGTAGGGCAGGATGCGGCACAAGCATAAAGGAGTGGTGGCCGGCAGGTGCAGGAGTCCCGCGGGGGCCTGCTACAGGCTGATAGCATTGAAGCAGCCTTCAGCCCCCCGCTTTGATCACTTCAGCACAAAGGTGGCTTCCACGCCTTCCCCATCGCCCTCGTTCCTTGCCCAGCATCAGGACCTGGAGAAACAATTCAGACTGGAAATCTTTCAGTCGCTTGTCTCCAGACCCCATCAGAAAAGGGGCCTGTCAAAATCTCATCTCTGGCTTATCACCCCCAGGTGCTGTCAAAGCCCTCTGACTCCGCAAGCAGGTGACGATTTAAAGTTGTACCCATGATCCCTATTAAAGCAGATTACAAGTATCCCCTATGAAATGTCATGATGCATTCAGAGGGAGAACCATACAAAAAAAATTCAGCCATAAAATTTTTCCTTCTTGTGCTCAAAGTGTATTTTCAGGGCAAGTGAATGCAGGTAACCCTGCCAGCAAATCGGGCCGTTGAGGATTTGGTCCAAAGCTCACAAGAGCGTAAGAAAAAGTCTAACAAATCTAGTGGGTAAACGGATGCATGCAACCCTCAACGCCGACTCCTCACGGGTGCACTCACGCACGCATGTGTGCGCACACAGGTCCCGACGACTGGAAACACATTCCTACATCTCCGGTTACCTGGGAGAACGTTTGGCTGAAGGACATAAGCCCCAGGATTTTGGCATACACAAAGAGAATAAATAGCTATTAAAATCTATTTATCACGAGCAGAGTTTTGAACGTCTAATTGCTGCAGTTTGTTAGAGGAACAAAAAGATCTTCCCTGGCTTCAGCCATATCCAAGGGGATTAATTTGTCACTCTTCAAAAACAACTCATTGGAGGAATACCCTCTTTGATTCTTTATTCTCACATTAATTAGGAGTAGTAAGTACACTAGATACACTTGGTACTTAAAAAATTAGTAGAAATAAATCTGCCACACATCTCAAGAGGGCGACGACGACCTGGCTGTGCGGGGCGGGAGGCTCCAAAGCAAAGCCCGTTAGCGGGACAGCCCTGCCACGCCGGGCCGGAGCCGGGCACCGGNGGCGCCTCCCGCCCCGTCCCCTCCAGCAGAGCCAGTGCCGCCCCACCTCACCTGCAGCGGCCGCAGCACGGCGTCCCTGCGAGTCCTCCTGAGACAGCAGAAGGCACCTGTCCGGAAGGGCTCGGGGCGGGGGGGCTGCGGGAGGCACGCAGGGCCGCGAGTGGGGCCTGCCTGGTCTCTTGGCTGTTGTTTAAGGCACATAGGATGTCCTGCAGCAAGCCCGCAAGCACCACATACTCCACGGCGTACCTCCCAGCCTGTTCCTCGCGCACAGGTCCTTTGTGGTGGCTTTGCTCTTGGCAGCAAAGTTTCCCTGATTTACCATGGTGGAGGAGCTGGCTCTAGGAGCACAGGGGGAAAAAAAAAAGAGTATTTTGTGCTGAAATAGAAAGTAAAAGTCAATTTGATCCTTATTAAAAAAAAAAAAAAAACAACCCACCAAAAGAGGGGATGACTGCAAATTTCTTCTCCAGAGAAGAATTCTGACAGGATTGAACCGAACCCTGTCCTTTCAGTCACTGGTTTTCAAATGGGAAACCTCCTCGATGCTTTGGATATCTCTGAGTCCCTCTTATAAGCAATTTCTCTCACTTCAGGACGCCCTTTCTGTCGGTGGGACCGTTCGCCTGACCACAGCTGTGCCCCGGCTCCGGGGACCGGCTCTGCTCCCCCAGCAGCCTAGCCCTGCCAGCCAGGACCCCTGCCCGCAGGAGAAGGCCTGAGGAGCGTGGGGATGCCGGATTTCCAGCCAGTTGTTCTGGGCTATGAGTGCTGACACCTCCACCTTTCATCGTGTCCTGAAACCGCATGGCTTGAGAGGCGGCAGCCTTTATTGCCTGCTTGTTTAAGGTAATTACTACATGTATTTCCTCCCTGCTGGTTCTGCTGAAGCAGAAAAGGCTTTGGCCTTCACTATACAAAACAAAGAAAAAAAAAATCTGATTTATAAACACCGTTTTTTCTATACTTTCAAAGGCAGGTTGCAGGGTGAGAGTCAGGAGAATGGTCCCTATTTGGCAAGCAAGCTAATAACAGTGAAGTTGCTGGAGGGAAATCTCTTGTCGAGCCTCCCTGAGCTGGAAGGACGCAGAGCACTCTTTGTTCCCTTGGTAGTAAACAATAAACCTTCAAAGATACTCCGCTGTCCCCACCACTCACTCCTCTATAGGATATTTAAAAAAACCCCAAAAAGCAGCCCAATTGAGTGTAAAGAGTGGATTTAATTTCAGACAGGGTGTGACTTTTTAAAGACACTTAGTGTTAATTAAAATCTGTGCAACCCAAAGAGATATATGGCACTGTTTTTCAAAGAGGGATGAAGTCAGTCTGAGTAGCAAGTCATTTATTACCATGTTAAAATATGCTTTTTGATTCTTAAAATTCAGTGCTTAGTACTGATGGAAAACAATTGTTTGTGCCCCATATAGCAATGGAGATTCAAGTGACTTTAAAATACAAAAAAACCCCCACAATATACTAAAACATACACGTTCATGTTTTACAGCGAAATCTTAAAAATAAGTTGGTTTTTTTTAAAAGTACATTGTGGAGGAAAACGTATAAGTAATAGGGAAATTCTCCATTTAAAATCTACCTCGCAGTCAGCAGTGTGTTGATTTGAAATGCCTTGCCTTTCTAACTGTTCCCCTCCTCCTAATAAGCACTGCATCCAATTTGTATGTTATTCTGATGAAATGGTTTAAGCGAGAGAAAATGAGTAGTTTGAAAAATAAAGGAAAGTTCTACAGAAGAAATGAAGTGCTATCATTGAAATCTTTATTTATGTGAAAAGAAAGGGCTAAAACATTACCTCAGAATTCAAGATTACAACATCAGTAGGATATAAAGTAAATCCATTCTAGTAGTGAAACATCAGAAACCATAATCCTTTTTCAAAGACCTTTTGTTATTTTAATGTCTGACAAATTATGCTTTTTTAAAAGAAGAAAACCACTTAGATTTAAGAGGTTTCTTTTACTTCAGTAAAAGTAGTTTCACTATTTAAAAGTTTTAATTTTCTGTAACCAATAGTATTTACTATGCTGGCTAAGTATTAACACAAGAGTAAGGTTATTTTAGCCTCAATAGGACTGAGTACAAAGTTGCCACCAAAGACTTTTGCATCAAGTTGTTATGGCAACTTAGTGGTCTAAAAAGTATTAAGTTTTAGCAATGGGTTTTGTTTTGTTAATTTGGTTGCTTTTCCTTCAAGTTTTGAAGTTGTTAAGTGTTATAAAAATGTTACATCATTATCGTTCAAATGGCAGGAGGTCTCAGAACATATTTAAAACTTGTTGCAAGACATTCCAGGATGGTGTCCAAGGACCCCCCTCCCTGCCTTTAGGGGGAACCCCCTGACCTCAGTGTGGGCACAGGAGTCATTCCACAGTGCTCCTACACTAAGAAACAAGGACAAAAAGACACAAACTACATATTTACCTCCAATGTACTAAAGGAGAGACAGGATGGATCAAGGGATGGTAGAAGGGACCTTTCTGTTGTGCATGCAGCATCCCTCTTTCATGTGTTCATGTTGAAAAGCATCAGGAATAGGATCCTTATTGGTATTCTGGACTCTTGACACCACATGAAGAACTGGAAGAGTGAAATAAGCTCCTGAGAGCTCTGCAAACAAAGGGCAGGTTTTGACTGGTACAGACATGGCAGGAGATTGTTGCAAGAAGCCCATTTTAGGTCCTGTGCTGCAGGTAGGGAAGAGACAGAATTATGGGCTTAAAAACCCATAATGGACAAGAGCTCAGGATCACAGATTGTCACAAGCCATTCACAACAGCCCTCCTGAAATGTCCCCAATGTGACAAGTTCCATCTCTGAAGTCCCTTGGTTCCCTAACCCTAACCCTGACCCTGACCCTACTCTATAGCACAGCCTCTCTTATCTCCAAATGCACTGTAAGCTACGGCTTCATCCTGACTCCAGCGCTTGTCCCACCTTGCCAGTTGGGGCAGGGGAGCACTGGAGCTCATCCTGAATGAGTAGGAACAGTCAGTCATGCAAATTGAGCAGAGCATTCTGGGCTGACTTCCCCGGCCAGCCTCACGGGTGTACGGCCAGATATCTCTGCTGGCTTCATCTCAGTCTGGGTTTTGGGGGCTTGAATACGTGTGGTAAAAGAGGGGAAAATAAGAGTGTAAATTAATTGTGTCTGTTGTGAAAAGGAGCCCTTTTTTCCATGTTGACAAGTTTTCAGATTTTTTTAGTGAAGTTGGAAACTACAGGGAGATTGTGCTGGTTTTTATCAAAATTTTGGCTTATTGTTTTTCCTCACCAGGTCTCTCAACTCTTTCCTAGTTTTCCTACTAGCCTCTTTTTAAATGGAAACATGGATGGAAATGAGCTGGGGAAATCGAAAAGAAAACCAACATTTTCAACAACAAAAAACTGACATCCATGTGCCTGTAATAAATTTAGAGGGTAACAAAAGTAATTTCTTTTTAATGTCTGAAATTATTTTGACATTTAAAACAATATTTTCTTTCTTTTTCAGAGGGGGATCAATCTACTAAATACCTACATTGTAGTCATTTTCCTAGAAGGCAAACAAAACAAGAAGCTTTCTCTACCAAATTCTGCCAAAGACTTTTTGTATGAACTTGGGCAAATCATTTAATTTGCCGGTTTCTCAGTGCGCTGTTTGTACAATGAGAACAATACTACTTCCTTTTTCTCATCCTTTGTCTTGTTTATTGAGATAGTCACTACTCCAGGGAGTACACAATCTCTAATTATGAACAACTAGCATAATAGCACCCTGATCTCTAGGACCTACCGCAATACAAAGAACTAATAATCATCACAAGTCTTCTGTTCTGATGCATGATCTGCAAGAGCTATGAATGCTAACATATGCTGGAAAGTTCTGTTTAATTTAATGTCCTTGAAAGAAAATAAAAGCCTATGTTTCCCATTGCTGCCATTTATACAGGCTTATACTTTCCAGGAAGCTTCTGCCGTTGCGTGTCTTCCTTCACCTTTTCAAAACAGAAATAAAAGTCTCACTAAATAAAACAAAGATTATGAATGGCCAGTCTTTTCCTTCCTACCAGTTATTGTCACCCAGGAACGTGCAGCAAAGGATGTCTACGTTATCATTTAGTTTCACACAGATCTGCAGAGATCTGACAGCTGCTGGCCATATGCTTAATCCTAAAAGGAATTATCCATGTTCTGTGTTGCCTGTACATGTCTGATTCCCTGTTTATGTATTTTTACTTGATTATAGCATATTATAAATCCAGCTAGCTTAACTTTTATGGTCAGAATCCAAATCCTCCAGTTTTTGAGGGTGTTTTTTTATTCAAATGGAATTCCACTCCTGTTGTGGAAAATTCATGCAGCAACAAATGGGATGAAAACAGTAAGATTTCATACAAATGTATCCAACGCAAAACAAAAAGTCTATGGAATTTAATTTACAATGACATCCCTTCTTTAGGGTTTGTTTTTTAATGATCTGATAGTATTGCATAGCAGACAGGATTTCCCATCAGCTTCTACGGCCCTGTCCAGAACCTCTGTCCACCAAGTGACTTGTATGGTTTCCACCGCGGAGCTCCCTGGCCACCCCAGCCATCACAAGGGTGGGAATGTATTCCTTCACTCCCCTCGCCACCCCTTACGCGAGGGGTCTGTGAAGCAGGGAATGATGAAGTGAATTGCTCACAGTCAGAGGAAATAGCCGACCTGGGAATTGAGTTCCAGTTGCTCAACCCTCTAGCAGGAGCCAAACCACAGGCTATTGTTTGCTATTGAGGCCTGTGGACATCTCCAGATATTTGCAGTCAGATTTTATGAGCGGTCTCGCTATGCACATACCCATGTTAAAACGATACAACGCTGTATGACACCAAGGCAGGCTTTTATACTTCTAGGCCATGGTAAATCTTTACCACAAAAGCATTCTAAAATGCCTTTTACATAGCAGGCGTATTTTTCAGAATGCAGGAACATATCCCTTGGGGATGCAGATTGTTTCCTTAGGACTCAACTTAAACATTCCCATGTGGTAAAATGAAGTAGGAGGATCCAGTGAAAGGAGCTCTCACTTCTCATTTAATTTACTACCTAATACTCAGCAGCCCAAGATTTATAAGACACTACAGAACTGTCTACATGTTTCCCCTTGCGGCAGATAGCAGATAACTGTTAATAGACTTCCTTAGAAAGTTTATTTAAAGGAAGAACTTAACTGTATTATTTTTCATGGAGGTGTGAACATTGCTTAAGGAGCTTAAGTCTCCATGTGTAAGTATTATCAGATAGGTGCATGAGGATGCTAATGTGCTTTAATATGAAACTCCAAAACCAGCTTTCACTGGTATACGTAGATAGGGCCATTTTGTAAATAATGCCCTTTCTGATATTGCAGAGTTCTGGGATTGCTGAACATATTATTATTTCCAAGTATAATAATATTAACCGTTAATACACACCCTCTCTATCCTCTTTCTGCAGCTCCTGTAAAATGAACAACGAAACCACTCATGCAGAATCCAGTCTTCTCTACAGCTGCACCTGGCACCTGCCTCAGTAAGATTTTGTCCACCCTTCTAGACAGGACCATGTGGGAAAGGGAAGGTGCTGGAGGGGCTCCAAAACAATTCTCATTTTCACTTGTCAGATGTACCCACGTACTTTCAAACACTGCCCTGGTCCTAACTTAAATCCTTACTGCTCCCTGTAAGGACAACAGCAAAGAGCTCACTGGGTGGGACTGGGCTCTGGTTTCTGCGCACTGCAGTATAGCTGCCTGACCCCTTTCCCTGCTGTTGAGCAACTTTGGCATCTTGGGCCTTCAGTAAGAGAGGAGGGTGCACACACAACGCTGCTCAGCACCTTCCAGAATTTAACCCACACTGCACATGCTGTGTGGTGATGAAAAGATGATTAAAGGAGCATATATTACATTATGTCCAGCTTTAGAGAAATATTTTAATGGAATAAAGAAAGAGCCATACATTTTCTCTTTTTTGGTTTAGATGTAAGCTTCACCTCCTGGTATTTACAACCTAAAGCCCTCCAATATTGGGTTAGTTAATAGGATCCAGACAATGAAGTTGACTACGGGGAAAAGCAAGAGACTGTTTTATTTTGAGCAGACAAGGAGAAGAAAAGACCCAGCTTGATAAATGGTGAGAAGTATATTAGATGTTAAAAAATATTTCATTTTTAATAATCCTACGTGTTACTGACAACCCAGGTAAAAAGCAAAGTTAATTTCTTCAAAATATATTTAAACTGACAGTATCCCTTTAATTAAGTAGCAATTTAGATTTTCCTCTCCTCCACATACAAAGCTTTAATGAAACATGAAAGCCACAAAAGAAATTTGTGTGTGTTTCATGGCAAGGCGTGAGGAATGACTTTCTGTTTAAATTCACAGACAGTAGCTATACAAATAACATTTAATATTTGTTGGACGTATTATCTGCCTTTTTCCCTCACAGCATTACATTACTAAGGTAATAAGTACATGAGAATACATGATTTCCTGGCTACTGTATTGAATATGCACCTTTAAACAAAGTTAGACTTGGGAATTTACCCGTATCTTAAAATGCTAATCTAACACTAATTAAAAGGCCAGTGAATACGCTTTGATGGATTCTAGTTCATAGAATATGACAAATGAATTCAGATGGCATGCACGACTGCAGCAGAATTACAATATCGGAGCTGCAGCGAGCCGGGGGAAGCCAGGGAAGCGGTTCTCTGCACTGGTACGGGGGCAGGGAGGAGGGAGAGCTGGAGCTTGCCACGGCTTCTGTGGGTGCTGCCATCCTCTCAAGGTGTGGCCAGCCACAGTCTTTGTTCCTCATTTCATAGCTGCTTTCCAGGCTATGCTGAAGCAAAAATTTGGCTTCTGCATCCCACCCACCCTCCCTGTAATATGTATAGCCTCCCTACTATTCACCGTGCAGTATCTAGTTCTTCAGAAAGGACAACAGCCACCCTGGGGAAGAAAAGTCAAATTGTAGCATCTTCTTTCTCCCACAAAACCAGGTCATTTCACAGGCTTCTTCAACCCCTTAAGGCCCATGCGTATCTATTGTTAAAGAAGCATAAAGAGATCAGATAAATATTTCTAAATGAGATTCTATGTCCAGTATCTCCTGCAAATGATTCTGTCTTGTTGGTCTTCCTGTCTTAGAATCAGGACAAAAATCAAACCCAGCTTGTAATACAATTTGGAAGTATGCCCTATGAGCTCTCAAGTGCATGCCTCTTTCGAACTGACTGCAGCCCTCTTCAGAGGTACTTCTTGCATGATGATATGCAAGAAGTGTATTGGGTCTGGCTGAGATGGAGTTAATTTTCCCCACAGCAGCCCTCATAGTGCTGTGCTTTGTATTGGTAGCTAGAAAGGTGTTGATAACACACCAGTGTTTTGGCTACTGCTGAGCAGTGCTCGCACAGCATCAAGCCTGTCTCTCCAACGTTTCCCCCCCTCACCAGTAGGCTGGGGGTGGGCAAGATCTTGGGAGGGGACATAGCCAGGACAGCTGACCCAAAGTGACCAAAGGGATATTCCATACCATATGACATCTGCTCAGCAATAAAAGCTAAGAGAAAGGAGCTGGGGAGGGATGACCCACATTCGTTATTTATGACATTTGTCTTCCAGAGCAACCGCTAGGCGTACTGAAGCCCTGCTTCCTGGGAAGTGGCTGGACATCGCCTGCTGATGGGACGTAGAGAATAAATCTTTTGTTTTCCTTTTGCTTCTGCCTGTGGCCTTCGCTTTTGCTTTTATTAAACTGCCTTTATCTTGACCCACAAGTTTTTCTTCCATCTTATTTTTGCCCCCCCCCCGTGCTGCTGAGGAGGGGAGTGATAGAGCAGCTTGATAGGCAGCTGGCATCCAGCCAAGGTCAAACCACCACAAGAAGTTAACTGAATTGCTCTTGCACCTTCACTTTCATTCTTCCCACATGAGGAAGCCAAAACTTAATTCATGCTAATTAACAAGTTAGGGTAAAAAAAGTCAGATTTTTAGAAGCAGTCTTCTTAGATCTCATTTAAAAAGAATTTGGAAGTTGGGGTTTCCATGTACCATTACTTACCTGCCTATGTAAAACAGATCCTGTCCTTCTTTCTTACACAGATTTTTATATAAATCATGGCAGAATTCACCATGTGTCTTTATCCCTTTTGGCCTTATAACCCCTTATAGTTGCTTTCAGAATGCTAAACGTAAGTGAGGCTGACCCACCATCTGAGAAACCTGGAAGAAAGAAGATGAAGAACACTTACTGTTCTGGAGAAAGAAAGCAGTAGCAAGCACCAATACAACAAAAACAGTTCGCCAAAGGAACTGGGTTTGGATTTAAAGCACCAGGTTTAGAGAGCCATTCTGAAAAAAACCAAAATATTCTCTAATAAGCGAACTGTACAGTGGGAGGAGGTAGAAGCAACTATGGTCGGATGGTGAAAGCCTTTATTCTTCTAACAGCATAGAGCTCTGTTCAGGAGTATTTTCAGTCAGGAAGATTTGAGAGCTTAGGCATTGGTTAGAGCTGCAGTATTCTGAAAGATACCCTGCAGCCTGTGGAGACACCTCCATAGAGTCTTTCATGGGATCAACCGCCACCTGCATACCCACGTGAAGTCTCATTCCCTTCCTCTCCCCTTCAGCAATGACGAAGGAAAGCTGTTCCCGTCTGCAGCATAGGGCACTCTCAAGATCAGTTTTGTATTTATTTTCTGGCCTGAATGTAGTAGCAACACAGTAAAGATCTTCACTGTAAGCAGATAACACAAGCAAGAGGTTAGAGAATGAAAATATTCTTTTCTTCCTGATTAGAAAACGAGTGAGAACATCACAGCTGTATCCCCTAAAGAACTCAGGTATTGCAATGCTGAGAGGTTCAGCCTGGAAGCGTGAGGTCCCTCTGCACAGGGACACCCTCTCCCTGCGGTACTGCCCATGTTCCCCACCCAGCATGGATTAAGGAGGACCTGAACAGCTGAACTGTGGAGGCAGCAGCCTGAGATTATACAAAGAAGCCTAAAAACAGGCACTTCCCTCAAACCAGGCAAGATGTCCTTCCTTGTAGGGGTTCTCCCTATAAGTAGCAGTTGAACTTTGCGCATCCCATGTGTGATAAGATGGACAGAAAGCAACCAGCCTCTCACCACGCACAAGCTTTTCACCGAAGTAGTCATCAGAGCGGTTAAAGATTTTAATTTGATTACTTCTATCAAATTTGGACTAGGGTCTGGAAGACACCCTTCTTACAGCTGAGGAAATATCCCAGCCACTGAGGCACCGGGTATCCCAGGGTTGACTGATCCTCCCTAAAAGTGTCATGTCAGTTTGTATAAATAATTAAATTTCTACTGGATCAAAAAGAGAGTGCCCGTACTTAGGGGTTAATGCACAAGTTCATTCACAGCCTCCCTGTGAGGCAGTGTCAAAGTTTGAGTGGCTTTATGTATACCCTCTGGCAAAAACAGAGACTGCAGCTGAGCAGTGTCTTTTAAAAGATCAGTAGCATTTTAACAGTGGGCTCTGGAATGGTGCTGCATGTTTAAAAATCTGGCTCGGAGCACTTTTTCCAGGGTCTCACAGTGAAATGGTGCCAGTGCTGGATATTGAACTATGATCTTCTGAGGAATGTCTATCCAGATTTTTGCAAACAAGGCTTAGGGACTCTTGGAAGATTTAATCGAGTGGACACGGCACCACACTAATGGAGCTGCACAGATTTGGGATTGGAGCTGGCTGGTTGCTAGCCAGCTTGGACTGAGGACAGGATGATCTTAGACTGGCCTGCAAAAGACCACGGGAAAATATCCAGAGGCCCAATCCATACCTTGAAAACAAGATCAGACTGTCCTTTCAAGGGGGTGGAGGTGGGGGAGAGAGTTTTTTCCAGATTGTTCTTTTTCCTTGGTGAGGGTGGATCTTATTATGAGCACAGCTGAATTTCTAGATGAAGAAAATTCTCCTTCTAACAAGTTCTGCTTGATCTTACTATCACAAACTGTGATACACCCCTAATATATTCCTTGACTGCCACTTCCATGTTCCCCGGCTCTTCGATCAGAGATAAATAAACCAAAGACAGCATGATGCCTGTTATCTAAAAAGATTCAGGTAGAGAAAGTATCATAGCACAATCAGGGTACTTGAAAATTGTATTTTCCTGGAAAGGACTTTTACTTGCCTTCTTGGATCATACACAGAGGAAGGCCAAGGTCTAGGGGGAGAAAATAACTCTTAGTAACAGAATGTTTGAACATTCATACAGGATTAATTACTTGTTTTATTTTTTCTTTAATTTTAAATGATTGTACTGCTAGCAAAATTGAAAAAATAAAGACTCTGATCTATGCCAGGCACTTAGTACATGCAAATACTCTGCAAGTTTTTCCTATCTTGAAGAATTTCAGTGCAGACTACAAAGGCAAAGTGGACTGAACTGATCCATGTGCAACTCCACGTACATAAAAAGACCACTTGCTTTAACAGAGCTGTACCCATTTATCCTCAGGATGAATTCACACATATTTTTTCTATTATTAGATGGACATCCTATTTCTAATGGAGTCTATGCGATCTAAGCACTTCCACTTATTTTTGCTAGAAGTAAAATTCTATGCTTATATGATGAATTGCATTGCTGAGCAGTGCTCTAAATATCAACTGAGGTACGTTAACGTTTGCAATGCCATTATGCTAAATCTGAAATACTGGGCTATACAAAATATTTCAAACAAAGCTTCTATTCAATCTTGGTACAGAAAATCTTTTTTCTGTGGCATATCGCACTAGCAAATTAGTGCAACAAGGATTCTACAGCTCTTGATATATCATCAAAATGGATGAATTTCACAACAAATAAATAAGACGAGAAGAATTGTGAATTTCTAGCAATTATTCCCAAAAACCTATTTCAAGAAAAATTTGCATCCTAGATGTGATTATGGCTCATAAATTTCTAGTTAACATTTCTTTATGACAATCATTAAGTCAATTTAAAATAGTCAATCTGGGATAAAGGCAAAATATGTAAGACCTGAGGGTTATGAGCAGGGGAAAATAGGTGCTTATAACAGATTACTTGTGAATCACAAGGGTTGCTGCCAGGTTCTCACTGTATAAAAGTCAAATGTCAGTTTGCCCGTGCTTGGCTATGATTAATGTGAGATCAGGTTTCTGTATCCTGTGAGTCATATTCTCCACAGCCTTGGCCAACTTTCCTAACCTGCCTGTGCTCTTACTGGGAAAAAAAATAAGTGTATTTACCCTAATACTTGGGCCCTTGTGAGTCAGCAGTCCTAACTCTGAGCTGTGTGCACGGTCAGTGTGATAGAAACGAACAGCACTTGACTAAGGGCCAACAGGAGTAAAATTGCTACTCAAGTAGTATTTTGTTCACATCTGTGCAAGCAATACATGTTCTGCCTACACCAGAGGGAGCTCAGATACGACAAGCAGAGGTTACGCTATAGCTTTATTTTCCACATCGCATGACCACAGGGAGACATTTTCAGAAGACATTCAGGATTACAGAAACCTTCTCACTAGATTACACTAACTGATGAGCTGATCAGTTTGTATAATGCATGAATTTCCTCCTTCTAAACTAAGGAACTCTTGTCGATGAAGGTGTGCACACTCCCAACTGGCACCGAAAATGTGTCGTACAGGGTCCATTTGGTGGTTATTCCAGCTCTTACAAGTCTGTCTACAGCATTCATGATGGTGACTGGTACACCTCCGGTAGCAGTCAGCTGGTTATCTTATGTGAGGGTAATGAAAGGGACATGCCAGCTGTGATAAGCTCTCACTGAACAATACAAAAACATTTCTGGGAAGGTCTTTTTTGTTGTTACAGCAGTAGTTGTGCTGAACGTTACAGAGCTCACATGCTGAAATATAAACAACATCCAGGCAGCCTTGAATGAGTTGTTTAGCACCTCCCTGTACCTAAATAATGGCAAGTCACGCACTCTCAACTTGCGTAAACCAAGCATCTGGTTTTTAATAGACACAAACTATCTCACCATTGACATCAGTGGAGCTGGAAGAGTTTCCAACGACCATTTGCCTTCCTTTATCTCCGGTCCTCCAGCCTTTTCTGCTCTCAATTTCTTTTCTAAGGTTTCTTTTTTCCCCAGCTTCAATATACCCTTTTCCTTGCATCAGAGCTAGGGTCTGAAGCCTTGACATCTCACAACACTCCCTTGTGGCTATTAGTTAAAAACTCCTCCACAACCTCTTCCACCTCACCTTACTCAAGACTCTGAGAAAGCCAACATTCCAGAAACCTCAGAGCTAAGGCCCAGATCTTTCGATGGAGCCCATTAAATCCACTGGGAATCACATTTTGAGGATTTGTAAATATCTGTTAGAACTCTGGCAACATGCAGGTGCTAGGACCAAAGAACATTAATGCAGAAGAACAGCGCTCAGGCACCTGCAAGGCAGCTAATATGTAGGAAAGCTCTTTCTATACAGGCTGCGTCAGCATTTACGTGCTAGGTTTTGTTTAGCAGCACCAAACGCAGCAGAGCCTGCTTCATTTTCTCCACCTAACAGTTGCCTTCAGAGTTGAAAGACTTATACACCCTTCTCCGCCCAGCACTGAAATAGGAGCTAATATCCATTCCCCTTAGCAAATGCAGGTCCACGTCTCCAGTCTAGTTTGTTTTCATACAAATTTTGTCACCCTTATTTGTTCCAGTGTGACCAGTTTTGGAGTAAAGGCTCTTCTTGACTGAGGGCAGCAGAATATGATCCCCAGAGATTAGTCTGTGGCTAAATTGTGCCACTTTCATGATGAAAGAGTCTGGCAATATAGTCCTAGAGCATGGGCTTTTTGAATGAATCAGAAAAAAGAAAATTAATTACATCAAATAATTCTATGCTTCAAATCCATAATTATATTTAACAACAACAACGTCCAGCATTATCATCAGCTATCAAAATCAATGAAGGTTGATTCCAGTGGGAGTGCTGTCAGACTAAAACTGAGCGCAGGGCCCTTGAGTACAGGGTGACCTGAGACAATGTCAGTATAAGAGGTTTGTTCCCTCCCTCCTTCCTCTTCTATAGGAACCTCATCCTTCCTTTTGCTCCCACCTCCATGCCCTGTTCTGTCACTCCCCCAATTAGCCTTATAGAACTATTTGCGGAGTTGCACTCTAAACTGGATGACTGAAAGGAATTGCTTTAAAAATAAGACACTTTTTCCTTTAGGAAGTAGAGATTGGAAAGGAAGGAGCAACTGCTCAAACACACCAGAGATGGGTAACCTGAAGTCCTGACCCCAGTGGCAGACAGGCCACTCCATGGTGTGAGATGGGACGCAGATCTTTAAAAAGCCTGCTAAATCTATGACATGAAACGGCAGCCCCGTGGAGCTTGGAAAAATGTGCTGTTGCTTGACAAAGTGCTCCCAAATCCCTTCTCTGAGCTGTTCTTTAAACGTTGAAGTGACCTAAAGCAAAGCTTATTTTAAAATGTTGTTAGAATAAACAGAAAAAAACATAGCAAGAGAAGCAAAGGAAATAACTCTTAACAAAGAGTAGTCTGTGATGGCTGTATTTCTACAGGAAAGGCCCTTGGCACTGCGATGGTAAGAGTGGAGGACATTTTATAAACATATTCCTATAAAGAGAAAAGTATTCAAATTGGAAATGCCCATTTGGCTGACTCTCCCCCTTTGCAGCTTGTGTACTCCTTCAGCAGATAACAGAGGACAGCTCTTGCTAGCAGGCTGCTCTCAACATTCTCTTCATTAACTCTGGAAAAAATAAAAGCTCCATGCTACATTCTTTGATAGTAATTAGAAGCTGAATCATGCAATGCGTCAACCCTCCAATGTTCTTTGGGTGTTTACAGTTTATACTAGTGCATTATACCTAGTTTTATTTAGGGCTTTCTTAGAAACCTATGCTATTACAGAGAGTGTAGTTTGGGGAGCTGGTGACAGAATATAATTGGGGAAAAGGTATTCTTATAAATTCTACAGAAGAGGAATCAATGTTAAAAAAAAAATAATCTCAATGGCCCCTGGTTATGTTGGGAATTGTTTCAGTTCACAAAAGAATGTGATGCTTTTTCATCACAGATGCAGAAGATGCAGATGATTTTTCACAGAATCACCACAGTCATCAGAGAAGATGCAGATTATTTTTCTTTGTCTCATTGAGCACTTCTGATAAATTCAGGGGGCTACTAGTTTGGAATTAATGGTCTCTACCCATAGAGGCCAACTAGCATTTCAGTATTAACAAAGATCCCACAAGATCAGCAACCAATTATCTACATAGAAAGCCTTAAAATACTACCAATACCATCTAGCTATGAGATTCCACAGGCAGCATTACACTTGATATCTAGATTTACTGTTTGGGGTATATGAATATATTGGCCACTTCAGATAGGTTGCCAAAAAAGATGAACAAAACTCCCTCTTTGGCTATCAGAAAGTAGTCGGTTCTCATTTGGGTAAGAATCCTTACTTCCATATCTATCTTTTTCTTACATCACATGAATTGCACTCAGTTACAACAAAAGTTGCTAAAGGCTAGTTCATTGAGACATGTAACAGAAATACAACTGCTCATTTCAATCTGTGGTCACTTTATGTTGACCTGAAGTCACTTCACCTGTATGAGCCAAGCAGTCAGCATACCTGGGAAACTCCAAGAGAAATGAATGTACTATTTAAGTTAGGATGATGATTCAGTAACTGACATGCTTCTCTGATTTGGAACTCAACCAACATCTTGGCATGACAGTCTTTTCACTGCAAATAGCTTTCTCCTTCCTCAGATGGTGCCCATCGTATTAATGAGCATAATCAAAGAATGAGCATGTTAAGAACCATCACATGCAAAACCTGTAGAGCTCATTTTTATATATAAAAGTTGCCTGTTTGCGGTTCTTAGTATCCGTTTAACTCATATGCTTTTTGAGGAGAAAATGTTATATTCCAGGTCTGATTCTAAGCAAAGAAAAACCTTCAACTCTGTTACACACAGTCCCAAGGAAACTGGGAACACAAGATTTGATGGTATAATAAACACAGCTGGAGGCAGATCAAAGCAATGCAGGCATTTTTCAACAAGAAAGATGACAACTTTTCTCAAATGAAATTAGGGCTTCCACTTACTCTTGTGACGCCCGGAACATCTGCATTCAACATTCCAGTTTTTTACCCTCTCAGTAGGACAGATGGTAATGAGGTACCCCAATTCCCAATGGCTTTCAAAGAGATTTAGGCACCTGCCTCACATTTGTTCAAGACTTCTTTCTCCATGCTATTTCCAGCTATGACAAACGGCATACAAACCAGATTCCATTTGCCACTTTGCTGCCAGCCTGCAGTTTGCCCTTGCATAAACTGCTCAACCTTTGTATTCCTCTTTCAGCCACTCCATTTGTGAAGTAAAAAACCCCACCCTATTATTAATATATTTAATACTTTTAAAAGTGCTTTGAGCTTACACTAGAGGTACATTATAAATAGATGCATATCTGAATTAGCAACATTCAAAAATAACAGGAAAAATACTTGTTGGTGGATTAACTACATATGAGCAATGCCAAATAAAAATCTACTCTGGTTTTGCTGAGCTCATTTAGTGCTGTACAATTCTCATGAAGTAAATATTTTTGAAAGTGGGGAATGCTCTGAGATTAAGCAATACATTACATTTTTTGATCAAATGCCAGAAGCCATAGGTGAATAG
>WAAD01030585.1:343-20576 GCA_013389945.1 Fregata magnificens
AATGAAACACAATTTTTCAAAGCAATGCCAGCTGAAAGAAAGACCTTTCAAGGCAGTGTAAGTTTCCATACACACACCTCTCAAAACATTGTAGCCTCCAAGCTTTTCAGATGTATTACAGAATTTTTTGTGGTTTTTTTCACATATATTCAGAATTTTTGTCCTTGATGCTTAAAGACATAGTGAAGTGTTTTCATTTGTTGATTACAGATGATACAGAAAAACAGATAAAGAAAATGCTGANAGGAAAGGAAAGGAAAGGAAAGGAAAGGAAAGGAAAGGAAAGGAAAGGAAAGGAAAGGAAAGGAAAGGAAAGGAAAGGAAAGGAAAGGAAAGGAAAGGAAAGGAAAGGAAAGGAAAGGAAAGGAAAGGAAAGGAAAGGAAAGGAAAGGAAAGGAAAGGAAAGGAAAGGAAAGGAAAGGAAAGGAAAGGAAAGGAAAGGAAAGGAAAGGAAAGGAAAGGAAAGGAAAGGAAAGGAAAGGAAAGGAAAGGAAAGGAAAGGAAAGGAAAGGAAAGGAAAGGAAAGGAAAGGAAAGGAAAGGAAAGGAAAGGAAAGGAAAGGAAAGGAAAGGAAAGGAAAGGAAAGGAAAGGAAAGGAAAGGAAAGGAAAGGAAAGGAAAGGAAAGGAAAGGAAAGGAAAGGAAAGGCAAGGAAAGGACAACAAAATGCTTAAAGTAGCAAGTTGCAGGAAATGGGAGGAGAGTCCAAACCAAATGTCTTGAAAATGCCTTCTCACCTTCCTCCCAGCTCAGAAGGCCCTGAACTCAACATTTTTTCACCTTAATAGTCTCCAAACACAAAGTTGGCTTTTGAGTTAGTATGGAGGAACTTCAGATTTGATAAATTATAACTAACACATACATCCTCAAGGATGTTTAGGGGAGCGTGATTTCAATCTTTTTATTCATTCAGTTAAATTCAAGTAATCCTGACAGGCACATCCATCATCCTGCACTGCTAGTCTGCAAATGAAGTACATGGGAATGCTTTGTGCTGCTGTTCCAGTGGTAGACAGACGTACATTGTTCTAGGCCAGAAATCATATGCCTGCATTAGTGGGCACTGCCTGAATAATTATGCCCTGATGTTTCTTGCTGCAAAATTCTAAAATGAAATCCAGTTTGGATCCAGGCAGAGCAAGCTCAGATCTTTGCACCACTTCTGTATGGAAATGACTAGGATAATGCTTATTTATAAATGTCCCTAACAGGACACATTCTCTGCACCAGAGAACCCTTAAATTCCATATTGCACAAAAGAAAAATTATTTAGAGCAATCTGTGGCATCCCTGAAGATTAATCTTGAAGTTGGAAGATGTGTATGTGAAACTCTTCAAATTTTCCCCAGATTTACTATTGATCCACACTGAGGATGCTGGGATAATGTTTTAGCCATTACACTGTTATAAAAGGCTGTCTCAGATTTCTTTTTCTTCCAGAAATATCTTAAATAGACTGAAATTTCAGGTCACTGAAAAGAAACTGTGCAGCTGTTTCTCAAGTCCATCTCTAAATGATGTATCTTGAGTGACACAAGCAGTAGTTGGCAGAGGAAGAAACTGGAAATGCAGACCAGATCGTCCAGGTCCAAGTCGGTCCCTCCCATCTGCTGTAAGTCTCAGTCCTCCTGCTGCTCTTCAGTCCTGATGTTGTTGTTTTGGACACCTTTAGCATTCTGGAACTGTGTTCATGTTCCAACTCTGTTATTCAGGGGGCTGATTTTTGTCTTTGTTACTTTGTTTCTTGATTTCTTTTTCCTGTGTAATCATCTTTGCAAACTTCTGAACATCCTTTTCCTGCATGACTCCAATATTTTGACAATGTTTATTTCCTATGATGATTTCTTGATGGTTTCAGTATAGCAAGGAAAAAAAGCAGCCTATGTTACCACACCAGTAGTCTTGCAATCTGCACGATAAAACTTTCATCCTTCTGCAACATAATTTTACATACAATTAGAGAACTCAAACATGTGAAGCACTAAGTTTTTCTTCAGAACACAGACATTTAGAGAAAAGAATGAGTACCACAGACTTCATTTTTGGGGGCAGCAGGCAGTAGGTAGGTCAGAATTCCTAACTAGGAAAAAAAATAAAAGATAATAAATACAGGAATCCTTTACTGAACTGAACTTCCAGTCCCCATACAGCTTTATTTGCAACAATCAATGGTTGATCATTGTAAGGTTTTCTCCAAGGTCATTAAAATACTGAGCAAAATAATTTACCTGTCTAAGTATAGAGAGCTCTGCAGTGGTGTATCTCATTGCTCCCACCAGTACTAGGTGGATGCTCTTTTTTTCATATTAAACCACAGAAACTGAAAAAGAGCTTCCAACTTACTAATTTATCAATGTGGAGGTACTTCTATTGATGATTTAATGGGGAAACATATCTATTAACGGACCCCTATGTGGTTCTTCCTGTGGAAAGAGGGTATTACTTTCCATCTATATGACTATTGCTGCTAATGTCTGAGACTGTTGCAGCCTTAAAAATGCACAGTTCATTCTGCAGATGGTGATAGCTCTACTAACACTTCTATTGTTAGTTTGAAAGTCAAGTGATGATATGTGTAGGTGTATGCGTGGGAGCAGTGCAAAGAATTACAAGGATTTTCTCCCACACTAACGATCCACATGGAAAAGAGGGCCTTATGAAACAATGTTCTGTTGCTCTGTCATTTTTCTATCTAAGGTGTATCCTTTTAAATAAAAAAAAAAATTATATTTTTTCTTCACGTTTTGATATGTCATCATTTTTTAAAAAAATTAAACTGTGTCAAAGCAGAAAAAATAGCTGGAAAATTAATGATTTATTCTGACATTCATGTAATTTGTGTAATTGTACAATTGTGTCAATTTGTAATTGACACCCTTCTAGGTTTTTTCAACAATTATCCATTTGTTGAACCTGCTAGCAATTGGAAGTTCCTTAAAAGACAACGCCTGTCAGTTTTGTAATCTCTGTAATTTCAGTGGTGGCTCCAAAACAAGAAATATATCAGTATTTGATTGTAAACACATCCTTCATGGTACAGTCAGAAGATGATATGGCAGTTCACCTGGACAACCCAGATAAATACTTCTGCCCCAAAATGGCTTTCTGTTTGGTTTCTACAATTCATTCAGGACATTTTAGCATACTGTTTAGATTGTCATCGGTTCTGATTACCCACCCAAATTTCCTGTTTACTCTCAGTTAGGAAAACTTCTTATTTTTTTCTCCCAAGTAGGGTGTGAATTCCTTCTTCACCAATCTCTGTTTTTTTGTTTTGGTTTGGTTTTATACGTACATATATAAATGTATGTGTATGAATATGTACATATAAGTTTCTATGTGCATACAGAAATAATTTGTGCATTGGCAAGAATATACATGCGCATGCATATATCTATTAATTTTCCTTAGTTTTTGTCTCTTCCTCATGTATTATATATGCCTAGGTAATAGGAAAAAATGACTCCATTCAAATCTTCTCTCATCTTCCTCCTCTCCTTCATTCTTCTGTTACTGTTGTTCCTGGGTCCAGCCATTTTTTCTTAATGCTCAGAAACAAGCTGCTTATCTGTGCATTTTGAATAATGAGGGCTCAGAGAACAAGCCTTGGGTGATCTGTACTATTTGTAGTACATATTAGAATAATTTTGTCATCTTCTCCAACCTCCCAACAGTCCACAACTTAAGCAATGTAAATAAAACATTTTTATAAGTTTTGAGTTACATTTCAGTGTTAAGTTTTGAGGAGAAACACAAACAAGCAAAAGAAAACCAAACAAGAAACTGTTTTGCAGAAATGGGAAATTGAAGTCATCTGATAAAATAAATCAATATTCAGGAACATGATTTTCTAACAGATCAGAATCCCTTGACAATTAGCATCTTGATTTCTTATTCATTATACAATGCACTTTGGGGAGACTATTGAGATCCTGTCTCCTGGGACTAAGCACTACATAAATGCATAGTAACATTAGATCGAATTCTCAGTCTGAAGGTGACAGTTTAGTCCTCTAAATCTACCTATTTAGAGAAGTAAGAGATGGAAAACATCATCTTTTTCTGTCACTTGCCAGCTGCATCCCAGACTAAAGTGAGAGAGAAAGGAACCACTTACTGACAAGGTGAAAAAAGAAAGGGAAGACCAGGCGAAAACATACTTATATCCAGTGAATGCCCTGACACTCTGTCTGAAGACCTAATCTACATCAGGTAATTGTCTGAGACAGATAACACCCTCTCAGTTCAGAGTAACAGAGAGGAATACAACTGTTATTAGTAAAACTGTTGCTTATCCTTCTGTCTGGCCTTGTGCAAAAGCTAGAATATGACCACTGAAACATAACCCAGACCAAACTGGAGAAATGCACTTATCTTCTCCCGTTTTTCCCACAGGGGAGTAAGGTTTTGTGAATTTATGCTGGGGACTTGGGCAAAAGAAGCTTGTGACACCTCTGAAAAAGATCAGCTGCAAGACACCCAATTTTTATCATGCCTGAACCTTGAAGTATTTTTTATGTCCTCTGGCCTCAACTGTTTGTCACTTTGCCAACATTCACAGAACCTTGTAGATAAGCAAAAAGTGTATAAAGTTCATCAGATGCCTCCTTATCCTATCTTAGTTTGTCTGAATTCTTTCCTGCTAATATCATACCGTTTCTGCAAAAACTTTCATTGATATTCATTGTTGCAGCTGATAAGTAGTAGGAAATGAGCCCAGAAAAAAAAGACATGTGATAACTGGCTCACAATCACTTGCCACAAGCATCTGTGTTTTATTTTGCTTTGTCTTGGTTTGAGATTCATATGTTATGCAGGAAAAGCAGAATTTATTTTCTTTCCTGTTCTTGTGTTTTATGTTTCTTTGTATTGGTTACAGCAGTTACTTGCTGTTCCTTTGTGAAATGAAAGGGGAATTCTAATACAACTTATAGATGATGAAAGTTTAAAGGTTTAGAACATCAGTTACAAAATATTGTACTTGATCACAGTTCATTGAAGCTGACTGATTTTTTTAGAAAAAATTAATAGAAGAAATTTCACTATTGAATTCTCAGTGGTTTTTTTGATCTGAGTAAAATCAACTTCAACTGGTGATCCTGTTGCCTTCATTTTTGTTTGTCTCACAAGTTAGAATTTTTTTTCTAAATATTCCCATTTCAAATTTAAGTTTGGAACTGAAAGTCTCATTACATCCTGGAGCAGTCTTCTAAATACAATGACAAGAGCAAGGAATTAAATATTTTTTAGGATGTAACTTGACAAATTAATGGAAAACAGTGCATATAAGTTAAAAGGAGAATGCCTGAAGATGAGTTACATTTGGGATGTTTCCACTGTGGTGTTACACTCTGAATAGTTTCTGACTGATCTGCATTACATTCACAAACTATTAAACTTGTTCTTCAAAGTTTTAATTGGTTGCTTTCTGGAGAAAGAAGGAGTCACATTTTCCTTGACCCACAGTGAGGTTTCTGGGTTTTTTTTCATCTCTTCTCAGCTACTCACTATTGTCTACATCTATATATGTTGTAGACAGGTGTTTCTAAATTGGTTTAGTTCTTATTAGGCTTCTTATGTCCAGCTCACAAACTTAAATTGGAAGCTAATACTAGATTTGTAGCGTCAAAGTGGATTTTTTTCCCCTTCTCATACTCTAGTCATAGGTCAGGGTTTTTTCCATCCTCTGGGCATAAAGGATAGCCATCTTCCTAGATTATCTGGGTGTGGAACTATTTGGGTTTTCACCTTTTCCATTTCACTTGTGCCTTTTTACAGGTTTTTGTTATATATTGGGTATTTTCATCTTAGCTGCTGATTCTAGAATTAAGTAGAGCACACTTCAGTGACTTTTGCTATGAGACATGTAGCAGAAATAAACAAAACACTTAATTTTGAATCTATCATCTTCCTTCCTTTTTTCCTTCTTATTCCATGTTTATGAACAAAAGCTATTCCATGAAAATTAGTAATATGGTTGTGAATGCAAAGGTTCACAGAGTGCTGAGAATCTACCAAGTTAACGTTAATAGCTATTGTATAAAAGCTTTCAATTTAATTTGAAATGGGCCTGTGAAGTGGCTTATATGCTGAGATATGCAAGAAAATAATTTATTTCTCAGTAATGGTAGAATGCCAACATACTAATATTCATCCAGGAAATCTTTAGCAGTTAGATGTATTTAGGTAAGTAAAACGATGTTAATTCAGTTGTAGAAGATAAAACCCTAGTAATTCTTCTTCTTACATTAGGCATTTATTTCCAGTGGAAGAATTATAAAGGTTTTTTCAGACATAAAACAAAGCCAGTGAATGAAGAGCATCAGAAAAATTTCTATCATATTCCTGTAGCAAAATCAACATTTCCTCCATTTCTTCCATGTTTTCTCTCATCAAATATGCCTTGTTCAGCTGAACAGTATGATTTCATAACATGCCCAAAATTTACAAAGTTTTTTTTTTCCATTAGTGTTAATTAGAAACTTTGTAATCGTGTACATTTAGAAGAGAATAGAACAGAAGGGAACGGAACGGAACGGAACGGAACAGAACAGAACAGAACAGAGCAGCTCGGCTGGCAGGGACCTGCAAGGCTCCTCTAGTCCAACTGCCTGAGCACTTCAGGGCTGACCAAAAGTTAAAGCATGTTGTTAAGGGCATTGTCCAAATGCCTCTTAAACGCTGACAGACACGGGGCACCGACCACCTCTCTAGGAAGCCTGTTCCAGTGTTTGACCAGCCTCTGGGTAAAGAAATGCTTCCCAACGTCCAGTCTAAACCTACCCTGAGGCAGCTGTGAACCATTCCCTCACGTCCTGTCCCTGGGTACCAGGGAGAAGAGATCAGCACCTCCCTCTCCACTTCCCCTCCGCAGGAAGCTGTAGGGAGCAATGAGGTCGCCCCTCAGCCTCCTTTTCTCCAAACTAGACAAGCCCAAAGTCCTTAGCGGCTCCTCACAGGGCATGCCTTCCAGCCCTTTCATCAGCTTTGTTGTCCTCCTCTGGACACATTCGAGGACCTTAACGTCCTTCTCTAACGCTGGTGCCCAGAACTGCACACAGTATTCAAGGTGAGGCCATACCAATGCTGAATACAGCAAGCTTCTGACTAGCTGGATATGCCATGTTTGATGGACCCCAGGATGCGTTTTGCCCTCTTGGTTGCCAGGGCACACTGTTGACTCATATTGTGCCTGCTGTTGACCAGCACCCCCAGATCCCTTTCTGCAGGGCTGCTCTCCAGCCACTTCTCTCCCATTTTATACTTCTGCCCAGTGTTACTCTGTCCCAGGTGCAGAATCCAGCATTTCGACTTTTTAAATTTCATCCCATTAATCACAGCCCAGTGCTCCAATCTATCCAGGTCCCTCTGCAAGGCCTCTTGTCCCTCAAGAGAGTCAACAACACCTCCCAGTTTAGTATCATCAACAAACTTGCTAATGGTGCATTCAACTCCTGCATCCAGATCATTGATAAATATATTGAACAGAACTGGCCCTGGAACTGAACCCTGAGAAACACCACTGGTGACTGGTCACCAGCCAGGTGTATCCCCATTCACTACAACCCTTTCAGCTCTGGCCTTCAGCCAGTTCTTCACCCAGCACACCATAAACCCACTCATCCCACAGTTGGACAACTTGTCCAGAAGGATGCTGTGAGGGACAGTATCAATTTCTGGGACATTTTCTTTGCAAGAAAACCCTTTTTTTTTCAGAATAAAAAAGCAGGCAGAATCTAATTACCTGAACTTCAGTATGCGGTCACATTTCTGAGTTGAAGGTTCCTTTCTTTTTGTTGTGCTTGACATTTTAAAAAGATACATGTATTAAACTGTACAGAGCACTTTCACATGGGCTTTTGGGAAATGGGCATCTTTCTACTGCTATTCTTATGTATTGTTGAGATACAAAAAGAAGGAAAACACTAACATTTAGATTTGCTGGGATCTTATTTTAGATAGCAGTCTGAAGGAGTGTCAGGAAGGATTATAGAGCCCTGGGAGAGGCACTAAGTGACTCTGGAGTACAGGTAGTTTTTTCATGAATCCTTCAGGTCAAACGGAAGGGTTTTGAAAGGGCCAGTCAAATCTGGTGAATCAACAAATGGTTACAGGACTGGTGCCACAGTCAGGGGTTCAGCTACTTAGACCATGGGACTCGCCTTGAGAAACCGGGTCTACTGGGGGCTGATGGGGTCCATCTGTCAGAGAAAGGGAAGAGCATCTTCGGTCATAGGCTTGCCAAGCTGGTGAAGAGGCCTTTAAACTAAAGTTGCCCGGGGACGGGAATCTCAATCTATTCCACTCCTACTGGTTTGATGGCAGTGCCAGCAATAGATGCTCAGAGCCTGGAGAAGGATCACAGGTCAGCAGGAGAACAAAGAAGAGTAGCACAAAGGAGTTCCAGCCACCCCAGCCAGTAAGCCAGCTTCATTGGGGGCCCAACTTAAATGCCTCTATCTAAATGCACGTAGCATAGGGAATAAACAAGAGGAGTTAGAGATGTGCGAATACCTGCAGGGCTATGATCTTATTGGCATCACGGAGATGTGGTGGGATGGCTCCTATGACTGGCATGTTGGAATGGAAGGATCAGGCTCTTTAGGAAGGACAGGAAGGGGAGATGAGGAGGGAGTGTTGCCCTCTGTGTCAATGACCAGCTGGAGTGCATGGAGCTATGCCTGGGGATGGATGAGAAGCCTACCGAGAGCTTATGGGTCAGGATTAAAAGGAGGGCAGGGACAGGTGACATTATAGCAGGGGTCTGCTACAGGCCACCCAACCAGGAAGACTGAGCAGATGAGGCCCTCTATAAACAGATAGAAGCAGCCTCATGTTCACAAGCCCTGGTCCTTGTCGGGGAGTTCAACCACCCCAATATGTGTTGGAGGGACAACACAGCAGGGCGTAAGCAATCCAGGAAGTTCCTGGAATGCATTGATGATAACTTCCTTCTCCAAGTGATAGAGGAGCCAACAAGGAGAGGTGCTGTGCTGGACCTCGTTCTCACCAACAAGGAGGGGCTGGAGGGGAATGTGAAGTTCAAGGGCAGCCTTGGCTGTAGTGACCATGAAATGGTAGAGTTCAAGATCCTCAGGGCACTGAGGAGGGCACACAGCAAGCTCACTACCCTGGACTTCAGGAGAGCAGACTTTGACATCTTCAGGGATCTGCTTGGTAGAGTACCATGGGATAAAGTCCTGAAGGGAAGAGGGGCCCAAGAAAGCTGGTTAATATTCGAGGATCACCTCCTCCAAGCTCAGGAGTGATGCATCTCAACAAAGAGGAAGTCAGGCAAAAATGCCAGGATGCCTGCATGGATGAACAAGGAGCTCCTGGACAAACTCAAACACAAAAAGGAAGGCTACAGAGGATGGAAGCAAGGACAGGTAGCCTGGAACGAATACAGAGAAGTTATCTGAGCAGCCAGGGATCAGGTTAGGAAAGCTAAAGCCCTGACAGAATTAAATCTGGCCAGGGACATCAAGGCCAACAAGAAAAGCTTCTATAGGTATGTTGCTGATAAAAGGAAGACTAGGGAAAATGTAGGCCCTCTCTGGGAGGAAACAGGAGACCTGGCTACAACTGACATGGAGAAGGTTGAGGTACTCAATGACTTTTTTGCCTCAGTCTTCACCAGCAAGTGATCAAGCCACACCACCCAAGTCACAGAAGACAAAGGCAGGGACTGGGAGAATGAAGAACCACCCACTGTAGGAGAAGATCAGGTTCAAGACCATCTAAGGAACCTGAATGTGCACAAGTCCATGGGAGCTGATGAGATGATCTGCAGGTCCTGAGGGAACTGGCAGATGAAGTTCCTAAGCCATTGTCCATCATATATGAGAGGTCGTGACAGTCTGGTGAAGTTCCCATTGACTGGAAAAGGGGAAACATAACGCCCATTTTTAAAAAGGGAAAAAAGGAAGACCTGGGAAACTACAGGCCAATCAGTCTCACCTCTGTGCCCAGCAAGATCGTGGAGCAGTTCATCCTGCAAACTATACTAAGGCACATGGAAAATAAGGAGGTGATTCATGACAGCCAACATGGCTTCACTAAGGGCAAATCGTGCCTGGCATATTTGGTGGCCTTCTACGACAGGCTTACAGTGTTGGTAGATAAGGGAAGAGCAACTGACATCATCTACCTGGACTTGTGCAAAGCATTTGACACTGTCCCGTATGACATCCTTGTCTCTAAATTGGAGAGACATGGATTTGACAGATGGACAACTTGGTGGATAAGGCTGGATGGTCGCACGCACTTGTGGTCAATGGCTCGATGTCCAAGTGGAGACCAGTGATGAGTGGCGTTCCTCAGGATCTGGTATTGGGACCGGCGTTGCTTAACATCTTTGTCGGCGACATGGACAGTGGGATTGAGTGCACTCTCAGCAAGTTTGCTAATGAAACCAAGCTGTGTGGTGCGGTTGACATGCTGGAAGGAAGGGATGCAATCCAGAGGGACTTTGACAGGCTTGAGAGGTGGGCCCATGCGAACCTCATGAAGTTCAACAAGGCCAAATGCAAGGTCCTGCACATGGGTTGGGGCAATCCCAAGCACAAATACAGGCTGGGTAGAGAATGGATTGAAAGCAGCCCTGAGGAGAGGGACTTGGGGGTGTTGGTTGATGAGAAGTTCAACATGACCTGGCAACGTGTGCTTGGAGCCCAGAAAGTCAACTGTATTCTGGGCTGCATCAAAAGAAGTGTGACCAGCAGGTCAAGGGAGGTGTTTCTCCCCGCTCTACTGCGCTCTCATGAAACCCCACCTGGAGTACTGCGTTTTTCTCTGGGGCCCCCAACTTAAGAAGGACATGGACCTGTTGGTGCGAGTCCAAAGGGCCACAAAGATGATCAGAGGGCTGCAGCACCTCTCCTACAAAGACAGGCTGAGAGAGTTGGGGTTGTTCAGCCTGGAGAAGAGAATGCTTCAGGGACACCTTATAGCAGCCTTCCAGCACCTAAAGCGGGCCTACAGGAAAGATGGGGAGAGACTTTTTACAAGGACATGTAGTGATAGGACAAGGGGTAATGGCTTTAAACTGAAAGAGAGTAGATTTAGATGAGATATAAGGAAGAAATGCTTCACTATGAGGGTGGTGAGGCACTGGACCAGGTTGCCCAGAGAAGCTGTGGATGCCCCGTCCCTGCAAGTGTTCAAGGCCAGGTTGGATGGAGTTTTGAGCAACCTGGTCTAGTGGAAGGTGTCCCTGCCCATGGCAGGGGGGTTGGAACTAGGTGAGCTTTAAGGTCCCTTCCAACCCAAACCATTTTATGACTCTATGATTCTATGATATGGATTCAGTAAAAGCAAAACAAAACAAAACAAAACAAAACAAAACAATCATAAAGAGAACACAGAGAAGATAGCAAGAGGGTAGAAAAGACAATCAAATGTACAAGAATGGAAACAAAGCAAAAATAGAAAGAAGGGAACTGCTCCCACACCATACTGCCAGCCCACTCAGGGTGTTGTGTCTCACCGATACTGCTGGTTATCCAGTGCAGGTCCTCCCTCTACTCTGGTTGAAAAAAGGCACTGCCTTTGTTTTGCCATTCACCACATTTTGTTACTGCACTTGTTTAAATACCTGTTCATAGTTGGTCTTGGTCTGGTTATCTACTTTTATATGTCATGCTTGTATGGAACTTTCACTATTTTTTGCTGTTCCATCCCAGAGCTTTATTCACCTTTAACTCATTTTCTTTGGAGGCAGAGGTTGCTGACTTCACTTGTACAGACTGTATCATTTAGCTCTTTGCATTATTGCATGCTTGTTAGGCTTTATCTTATTTTTACCTTAAGTCTACGAAAATAGTTTTGGGGGTTTGTATTCTTTTTATTTTAGGCTTCAGTAACATAATTTTATTGTGATTTAGATAAAGAATGTATTTCCACAATAGGCTGTATTTATTCCAAAATCATTGCTTTATTCTCTGCTTCTAATTCTTGTCCATATTTAGATTTTCTGTCTCTGTACACATTAATGCAAATATTTCAGAGAAAACTCGCCATTCAGTAACTTACATGTTCTTTAGTATCTGTTTTCTTCTCCTACGTATGCATTAACATCCAGAAATACCATGATCAAAATTTCCTATTTAAATGCTACCTTTTCATGTAGCAAAAGTCACCATACTGACACACATATACACCCAGAAACAAAACCCTTCAGAGTGATAGATTTTATTCTTGATATCAAGGATACCCTGAAAGGCTACCCACAACACAGGAATACGTAGCCGTTATCTATGAGGAGCAAACTTCTTGCAAGCGTGATGCTTGGCAGACTGTGCTGCAGCTGAGCTGCTCAAGGGAAGGATGTGTAACGTAGGGGTAGATCCAACATCCTAATCCTCAGGTTACTATTCCTTATAGTTAACAATCATTCCACATTCACTTCATACCATATATTCATTCCAGACTATAGCATATTTTTCTCCTGAAAGTGGACAGAAGGAACCAAGACTTGCAATAAACCTGCTAGATATTTTACTGTGGTACTAAATGCAACAGCTGTTTTTTTTCCCGTAAAACCAAGAGACTATTTTCTGTTGCAAAGGAAGGAAAGTAAAGTCACTGCTAAATATTTTCTTTGTCTGTCTTTTAGAAGTATTCGTTTCCATTCACTCAAATGAATCTCCAAAGGATCTGTCAAACACAAAGGTCACTTGACATCATCTTTAGGGAAGTACACATATACATAAATGAAATAAGTTGCACGTAAGCTCTGTATTTCTCAACTAACTTTCACACAGCCTTACGTTTCAGCTTCTAGAAGTAATAATTTAGGTGCAAATGAATGGATTATGCATTCTATCATTTAAATCTATACAGCTATGTCATGCACACCATTACGTGAGATATGATGGAGGATTGTAGGTAGGATTTCTTGGGTTTTTTAAGCAAAAATACTTGTCACTTTTGTGTAAGGCTTCAGAACAATAGTAGTTCAAATGTATGTTATGTACACTAATTTTTATGCACATTTCAGTTGCTAATCATTTAAGTATCTATACTTACTCTTATTACCATTGTGCATCTACCCTGATCCTTGTAACAACATTATACAGATTTGCTAATATTCATTTATATACTGTCATTGTGCTAGCTTCATTTACATGTTAATTATTTTCTTTAAAAATATGAGCTATCCATTTTACATGTAAATATGGTAATGAATCATTCATCTTAGGAGTATCCTAGTCTTACTAGTAGCTCAAGAAATCAGTAATTACAACATAGACCAGGAACAATCAACAATCAATATTCTCACAAAAGTAAATTATAAGCAGATAGCTGTTTCTTTTTCTAGAGGCTATATGACTTTATTATTTGCCACATTCTCTGAGACGATCACAGCCAATAACAGGCATTATACACACAAAATCTGGAGAGAATGTGAAATAATAATTAAATTCCAACAAAATAAACTAACATAAGATAAAACATAATATAGTCATAAGATTCACTATTCATATACTCAGATCTGAAAGACTGCTGAACTGAGGATGAAAGTTCAGTGTTGGCTTTGTGCCCTAGTTCCTATTTATATAAAAAATAATTTATACATAAGAAATGCAATGTATTGCAGACCTCTGTAAATATAACACCTATGGTGATGACTTCTTATCAGGTAATTTGGCATTTTCAAAATTAAAAATATAGAACATGAGTTTTACAGGATTTCAGTATCATTTTTATTGGTACTTTGCTATTTAAAAATCTTCAGCCATATTATGATACTATACTATCAAGTGTTAGAAAAAGCATTGAATTAAAAACATTCTTTACTTCTGTATTCCTTTAATATTTTTCATTATTTTTTTCAATATATTTATTTATTAGATTTACATTATTCGTTCCGGAGTCTAGGGTGTAGGACAAAATGTTTAACCTTACAGTATCCTGTACTTGCATACAAAAGTATTTGGTTTATTGGTAAACAAAAATGACAAATTCCAAGTTGCTTGTAGTTCATCCAGCAGCTGATGCTGGCCTGTCTTTATCTCCTCAGTCTTTGTGACAGTCAGTCAGCTTTTACTAACACTTTTGTATCAAGATATTTTAAAATATCATAATTTAAATATTGCAGTATAATATTTGAACCTCTTATCTCGAGTTTACAATCTTCTAGGCTTTCTTTCCACTGTTGCCAAGCATGCATGTGTGTCAAACTTTCCATCACCTAAGAGACAAGCAAGCATCTCTTTTGCGATGCTGCAGAGTTCGAGTGCCTTTAGAGACTGTTTATAAACAACTGCAGAGTTTATAGTACCTTACAACACCATACTGTCTTTCTCTCTTTATTTGTAAACATCTACACATATACAAAATCATATTTCCAAAACTGTCAAAATCTCTATGTTCCAAAATATATATTGCCAAATATACATTTTCAAAAGTGAACTGCTTTATACACTTGTTTCTCTAAGATAGACGAATCCATTTTGTTTGCAAAATGTCATCTGTTTAAAGTCTTAGAACTGTACTTAGAGGCAAAACAAATGCAACACAGTCCCCTCAAGATTTTCAAAATTCTTGAATTTGAAAGAGGAAGAAAGAAGCTATTTTTAGGATAAGGAAATTAGATTGCACAGTGAAATGTACTCTTCTGCTTGCTACCTAGTAGGGTGCCTTTATAAATGCTGATAAAATTTATTTATTCCAAACATTACTGTTAACAGCTCATTGCCTAACTGAAAATAGTTTTCCTCAATAGGTACCATTCTGCCCAATGTAAATTCAAGCAATTCATCTGATGAATTCAAAGATAGCACTCAAAACATGTAATGATGACTTGTATATCAAAGTTATAAGTAGTCTGAAGTTGTAATGTGTAAACTGTAAAGACTTAATAAAATTATTAGAAGCAAGGAAAGCAGCTATCTTTATATCATCACATGAAAACTTATTTGGTTTTTTTTAAATATATTTACATAATTACCAGCTACTTAGGACATTCTTCTTCAATCTGAGTAGAACTTAGCTGTGGCCATAGACACATCACCATAATATTTCTATGGCAGCAATATGAATCCAAAATTCTGTATATCTTTATACTGTCTATATTGCTTAATGTATGAAGGACTGTGTTCTGTAACCTAATTCCCTTCAACTAAATTTATCTAAATATGAATGAAATAGATAAAACCAACCTCAAAATTTTGTTGTTTTCCTATCAATACCATTAGATTTTACAATTATATTGCTTTTTATTTTTTTGGAAAAAGATCTTCTATTGGTTTATATAGTTGCAGACTATTTTCTTCTAACTGAGAACTTACAGTTTATGGCATACAGTGTAGTATCTCTTATGTATATACAGTTTACCAGGCTACTTGATTGAAATGTATCTTGTTTTGTTTTCCATAGAAACTGTCTACCCAAAAAATGCTGCACTAAGTGTCACATGCTCCAAAGAGTGGAGAACGGTAGATTTACCTGGAAGTATATATGTATATATGGCATCTACAAGATGTGTGTAAGATATAAATCTTAAAAGATAAAGGTTAGTTACAGTTTTGACACTCTTATGTCTATTGGACTGAATACTTTGAGAGACTTCTGACAAGAAGCTGAGTCTTTTCTTTCGTGAAAATACATACAGAAATGTGGTCACCACATCAGGTCCCATGCTGCTAATATATGTAAGTAGCAAATTCCCTCAAGTGTACTGAGATACTAAAACCAAATATCATATTTTAGGCCAGAACTGTTTGCATACCTTTAACAGACACTAGAGGAAAATCCATTATTTATAAGCATTGAGTGTGTTGGGTTTTGGATGTTTTTTTCAATATATTTTTTAGTCCTTATTAGCACTGTTTAGAAAGAAGTACCTAGAGAGCCCAAACCTTATTGAGCTTGTGCCAGCAGAACATCATAGTAAAGTATGGGGTAATAAGGTGGATGCCAAAAGACATTTTGTAATACTATCTCCATCTATTTAAGAATTTATTGCAAATAAAATGTTTTCTGTGCTAAAATGTTTCTGTGAAAAGACAATTCTATAGTGTGGTTCTGATCCTTTACAGTAGTAGTTTGTTTTTAGAGAAAAGGGAAAACTTTTCAAATTATACTGACATCGGTCAGGGCATGCAACTAATCTGAAGAACATAAATGGGCTATTATGCATGTGTTCTCCTAAAAATGGGACACATCTATGCAGAGCCTTGATTTTATTTATTTATTTATTTATTTATTTATTTATTTATTGCTTTTGAGCATGCATTTTTTTGTATGTCACACAGGCTTCTACAAAATAAGAAGGAAGCTTTGTTTCCATTGTCAAAATCTGATCTCCATGGTTTTTATAGGATTCAGGATAGAAGAAGGAGGATAATGCCCTTGTAATCTCTTTTATTCTATTGTAGAATAGTTATGTGAAACTTATAAAATAATAGTAATAGTACAAGAGTTTTAAAGTTAGTGTTCCAAAACTTTCCGTATTGTTGTTTTCTGCAAAAATAATCTTTTTTTTCTTGTTTTTAACACTGTCATATCTTTAAGTTTAGGCACCTGATGTCCAAATATGTTGAGATTTGGGAAGATGATGTCTGGGGATGTGTTCTTTGATTTTAGGGGGAAAATGAATAGTACATCATTTTAAATATTGACATTTGTGCTGAACAGGGACAAAGATGTTAAATAAGTGCTTAGGAAAGCGTGTGATCTAATGAGCAGAGTCAATACACAGCAAAGTGTAAGATAAACTTTTAAAGGTTATTTTAAGACGATACTTTCTAACAGAGGGAACAGGAAAAAGTCATAGGTAAGCATCATATGGGAACAGTAGACAATAGAGAGAATGGTAGCAGTAAATTCTCATTCATTCTGAAAGATGTCAAGTATTCATCTAGAATTTCCAAAAACACAGACATCAAAATCAAATGTCTTGCCAGTTTTCTCCCACTTCTATGGGAGTCACCAGCCATCTTTCAGCAGTTGTAAATTACTCAATTCCTTCACGTTATAAGTCTCCATTGCCACATAGTCTTGCTATTCTTGCTTTTTATGCTGCCTCTTTTTAAATCCTTGCTCTTATTGTTTATTGTTTTAGTCCAATGTTAAGAGTTGTGTACAAGCATGTTAAACTCTGAGCTGGAAGAAAGGTCACTACCAATGAGCAGCACTCTTGATTTAAAACAAACACAGTTCAAGTGCTGCTGCTGCTGCAAGAGCAAGGTTTTCTTCATCCTTTGTAGCCAATACTGCTTAGATCATTAGCCTACTAATTCAGGGTCTTTTAGATTTTTTTTATTATCATTATTACTTATTAACCATGTCACCATTTTATAAGTGTATTTGAAGTTGGTAAAAACTATTAGACTTCATAGTAAATTCCTATGGACCTCTACATGTCTGAGCTCTCATTAAAGTCAGTGAAGAGCTACTCAGTGAATTTATAGTCTGTAGCGTGGTTCAATTCACCCTAAAGTAGGCAGCTGGGTTTGGTCAGCTGAATACAATAGACTAATCTGTTTACTGCATCAGCAGTTTCTTCATTGACCTTAACAGGACCTAGACCACATGAAGACACTCAGGCTTCAATTTAGCTGCCTGCAGAGAGGCAATTAATGCCATCTGAAATACCCTTTGGAATCCAAGCCCTTGATGTGACCCTGACAGGTATGACTCAGAACCTGTGAGAGACCTGTGCCCTCCTCTGGTGGTGGCCGAAGCTAGGAGAGATGTGTAAAACAGCACCAGACACCTGAGTCCTACACCTGCATGGAGACACATATAGATATCTTAATTTGAGATCTGTTTCTGTCCTAAGCCTAAGCACTGGCTTCCAGTACCACTCTAGATGCCTTAGATTATCCCCTCTTGCTTCCATGTGCCACTCCAGAAACATGTGAAGCCCCTATTGATCTTCTAGCTACTCTACTAGCTCCATGCAAATGGCTTGGACACTTAAGGACTGGATGTCTACCTTCAGGCTGAATCAGATCACAGATGTCCATGTCCTATATGCACATACACACAGTATGGGCTGATTCCCTTTCTGTATTGCAGCAGCATGCTGTTATGTTCTCCTTTTCAATAACATGGTTGAAGAGATTTGAAGGAATAGCTTGTTGGAGAAGCTCCTTCATCTTAAGTATATCTACAAAAAAATGATGCTTTCCTTATTCATTCTTCCTGTTATCTAGGTTTGTTTTTGCAAAACTCACTGAAAATGGAATCTAGAGTGATCGCGTTAACATTTCCTAATGCAAATGCTTTTTTTTCTCAGGAGAACACATCCAGTTTGGGGCAGGAGAGGGGGAATCAGGAACGAAATGTTTTCTCAAATTTTCAGAAGAAATCAATACGTTGTGTAAACACTCTTCAAATATGTGTTTACAGCATGCTAGCAGAAGCCCCTGCAAATACATACCTATATGCTTTTTCAAGCTTTTTCTAAACAAAATAGACTACTTCTTTCTCAGGATGTTGTTTTCTCTGTTTTCTGCACTGACTGATGCATGTTCCTAACAGCATAATTACAACTGACAGCAGGTGACCTGTTCTGCACAGTCTGAGCTCTACAGATAGAAGCCTGAACAATATTATGCACCTATCTAGGTTTCTTTGTTCAACTGAAACTTTCATCTCTCATCAATTTACAGACAAAATCAGTATATTAACTAATACTAATTAACAATTTTAATGAATAAGAAATACAGACATATTTTAGAGACACCCAGGAAAGTATAAGAGAAAAAAAGTTAATTTTATATATTGAATAATAGATTTACATAGCAATATTAAAGGCCTTTTTTAAAAAATCTGTTGTGAAGGTCTTTGTGTTGTCCTTTCCTGTAGGAAGCAGATGAGAAATGTTTTTGAGGGAGTCTGTGAGGGGAACAGACAGTCTAGTATGCAGAAAATTATATGACCACTTCCAGTTTTTCAGGATTAAGGAAAACTGAAGTCTTGGGTCTATGACTGCTGCTGAGCAGAAGGGCTCCATACTGTGCACTAAGTGGCAGACAGAATTCCACTGCTTTTGAATTATATTTTTCCCTTTAACTACTTAAGAGTGAAACTAATAAGCACAAATCCAAACGACAACCAAAATAAAATACCAACTTAGTTTCAGCTCTCCAGCTAGGAGAAAATTAATCTTGGCTTATTCAAATTCATGAAGCTGCACTGCAGATATTTGGACACGTCCTGCATGATGTGCAGAAGAAGTGGCTCTGCACCAGTGACAGTTCCTGGAATTTTTCCTGTTTATTCTGCCAACATTCCTCTAGGACTAATGCGGTAGGACACAGCAGAGCATGGGCTGCTAAACTGTCTGAGGTATGCATTCATAAAAGAAATATGTAGACTTTTCAGGCTGCGTAAACACTAGCTCTGCTTCTAGATAATGTGTAAACTCCGTAAATAATTGAAAGAGTGCTCTGAAGAACTTTATACAATGCACTACAGGAGCTACATATATGTATTATACTTGAAACAATGTCTTCCTGTCTTATGGATTTCACAGTCTAGAAAAAGAAACTAAACAAAGGTAGGCAGAAGGGAGCATGAGTGTGATACACATCTGGCAGGAACGGAAGCACCGAGCATTAAAAAGACCTGCCCAAGATCCGTGAAACAGACCAAAATGTAGTACAAAGTAGCTAAATCCCTGCCTAGTATTTTGTTTTGCCCTGATGAGGAAAAATAGCCTCTCTCATCTTTTTTCTCATGAGTCCTTTTGACCCCATTAGCATTGCTTAAAGGAGCCTTTTGATTTGTTACTTTAGGGATTTTTGTCTTTTGGGGGGGTTTGGGGTTTGGTGGGTTTTGGGTTTGTTTTTTTTTTTTTCTTAGTTCCTTAAGCCTGTGTTCACAGTACCTTGCATTTCTAGGTAGTGACCTGTATATGAGCATTAACTAAGACTGCTTAGCTTTCAGAGTGAATTTTGATTGGGATGACCAAAGCAAGGGAACATTGTGTAGCTAAAAAATAGTTTTTAAGCCATACTATTTTCACTCAGCTCTAAGTAATGTGTATGTATTGTTAGTGTAAATGATTATGTTAAATGTAAACAAGATGCTTTTGCAGAGTATAAATTGATCTTCCGTGCACCAAATGCCATTCTTTTGATCACCATTGTTATCAAAAATTTCCCTTTACATAGTTCTCCAGGAAGAGTAAAAGGAAATCAGATATTATTGTATGGTATGGGTATGCCAACAATTTTGCCTAGAGGTGGAGGAAGAATAAGTCGAGAGCTTATGGGTAA
>WAAD01030587.1:5047-24365 GCA_013389945.1 Fregata magnificens
ATATTCTCCACTACTTTTAATCTAGGTTTAATAAAAAGTAAAGGTCAGTTTTGTACTAATCAGTAACGAACATACATAGCACACTTTGCAGGTGATAAACTTAATGTAATCAAATAATCTCTCCCTATTGTTTCAGTAAGGGATAAGCATTTGAAGCAAAGATAGAACAAGACTTAGGCATCACGTCTTAAAAATACTTCTTCCATGTTAATTTTGGCCATGTAGGGGTAAAGGCAGCTCCAAAAAGAAAAAAAAAAAAAAAAAAGGAACAATCTAAAGTAAAAATACAGTCAAATTACTTTTTTTTAGAGATGAAACAGCATCTTGATATCACAACTCTAAGACTTCTAGATGAAAGAGAACTACAATGAACCTTTTCTAGAAATGTACAGTGATAAACCTAGATGTGAACAGATGACAGAAGAGTAACAGGTATATTTAAAAAAGTGTATGGGGAAACTTATCTTCCAACTGGTATTTTTTCACCATTAAATATAGAAAAACATACATATGTCCATGTGATAGGTTTTACAGATTTTTCCGTAGCAGAAAGGGAATATTTTTTTAATAGTGTCTAGAAAACAGTTTTGCATTTGGTGTGTCTTCTTTCCTTGCTTGTTTCATTTCAGAAAACTCAAGTGACACATTCTTATTAAAAAAAAAAAAAAATCTACTGTCCATGTGTATTATAGCCATTCACATTTTTTCCACTTAACTCTTAATCAGCACAAGAACAACAACAATAAAAAGAAAAGCATGTGCAGAATACCATGACATTTCATGCATTAAAAACACCTCTAATCAGTTAAAACAGAGTGGAAACCTCAGCAATATACTTCAGTCAGTAAGGACACAATTAGGTTTGGAGAATCCTTCACTGATTATGAAATGCAAGTGCTATAAATCAGCTAAATGATAATGGCTAAAAAAACCCCTGTCAACAGAAAACCATATGCTCACCTATGTTCCATCACTTTGGTTCTAGGGACTTCTTTCCAAAACTGAGTCAGTTCTGGTACACCTGCTCCAGAAGACTGGTCCATTTCTGCTGCCATTATAAGGAAACGATCCTGCAGAGAAGCTGCAAAACCTGCCCTCAAAGAAAAAAAAAAGCAAAAGTGTGCTTCAATAAAATGACAATATTACAAAATGTATAGAAGCATTTTTGAACAAAAGTATCTTAAAATGAGAGCTTGTTCATTGCAGGACATCACACTCTGACTTACTGGAAATTAAAACAATGAAATCATTCTCTTAAGCTCAACAATTTTGATTACAATTTCCCCAAAATTCTACAGTTTCATTTTAACAGAACTAGTTTCATCTGAACGATTCAAAGAAACCCAGAATTTTGTAAAGAATGCGTTCTCCAGCAAATTCACCTGTCCTTGCAACAATTTAGGNCAAAAGTGAAACCTCCCCCTCCAAATTTTTTTTTTTTTTTTTTTTTTTAAAGACAAGAAACAGTGTGGGCTGCAGACAACAGCTGCTTATGTTTAAGTGGAGTAGTAAATCAGTACAGGAAGTTACTCAAATGCTGTCTGACATCCATGGTTTTTGACAAATGGTAACGATCTCATACAACAGTCAAGTAGACATGGGTGTCCGTCAGCCTTACACCCAAGCAAGCACATACAAAGGTTAGTATCTAGAGCAGTCAGAGTGTTAACAAAACTTGTCCACACTTCTTAAAAATCCTATTGTAAGATTTGTCCTTACCACCATGAAGAGAGACTATTATATCCAATGATGTGCCAGGTTCACAGCTGCTGTTACTGGGTTTAACTCTGTATTTTTCAGGAGCAGTTGTTCTCACCTATAAACAGAAAACACCAAGCAAGCATATAGTAAATGCATGCACAAACTTTGATTGTTTCATAACCTCCCTCATTCTGTAATAACTAAAATCCCCAAAAGCTTAAATATTAAGATATGGAAACACATACAGTCTTTAAAATATTTCATTTTGTAGGAGTAATCAGACACTGGTATTTCACTTCTTCCTCTCTCTCAACCACTTCCATCCTTTCTTTTCTGGCATATGCTATTTTTCTCTCTTATATACATACATAAAAAGAGCCAAGAATATCAAAAGGACTATCTGTTAAAATTCATAAGATGAAAGTATGGAAACTTTAGTTATTTGTGTGTGCAGAGAACACAAAATATATGGAACTAGGTGGAAAACCAAATCAAGATGCAAGGCAACTCAGTATTTCTGAAGGAAACGTAACTCCATTCCGTCCTTTGATGGTGACATTTACAGATGGAGCTGCATCATTTTGGAGCATTACTAACTTGTTCCCAGCCAAGATTTAAAAGGAGAAAATTCTAGAGACATCACTTTTCAACGCTCAAGCCTTTCTTTTTTGGGAAGTATTACACTCTCACTAAAGAACTAACCATCCCCATAGCTCTTTTTCCCTCAGTGCACCAAAGATTTGTATTACTGATTATCCCCTTTGGGGTGGTACATAATGGGCACAAATTCAGCTAGAAGACTTATTTGATCTGCTTCAAACATCACAACAGAATAAAAAATACAGACCAAAAAGCAGGTTTAATAGTATTTCTTCCTCCTTAACCAAAACAATCAAAAGTTACACGTTTAGTAAAGTAAACCAGGCCACACATAAAATACTTACCTTAAAAGCCACGATGTTTTTAGTGACATTTGTGAGAACTATCAAACATTTTTTCTCTCCAGTTTCTTTGGAGCCAAAATATAGTTCTTCTGCTGGGCTAATAAGAAATTTAAAAAGAATCAGTTTATTCAAATTATCTTTACAACATATCATAGAAAAAAACTGACCACACCTACAAGAAAATAAAATACTTCCAACCCTGCACCTACAGTCACTATAAACAGTTTTTCATCAAAAAAGCTCTGAAAACAAAATGCAGAAATTTTGTAGTGAAGCTCAGGGTTGACTCATGACCACAAGTGGACCTAGCTGCCTCAGCTGATTACTGCCCTTGACTTCTTCCATCTGGAAGAGCGTGATCATCTGCAACAGCAGGAATAGCCAACAGACATATACAGTCACTTCAGCCACTGCATCTTAGAGTTGTATGTTAAGGGAAAACATCATAAATTTTAATTTATGCTAATATTAAAGAGTATAAGGTGTTATAGAGAGGGAGTAATTTCCATCTCATACATCTATCCTTGTAATGGGTATAGTGCACACACAAGAGGAGCAGGCAGATATCTGCGAGTAGCAATCATTTCAACCACCACAGCTAAATTCACTTGTACTTATGAGTCAGTCTTCACATACTTCTGGTGACACATGCATAAATAAAGTTATGGCTTGTTTTTAATATTCTTGTGCAAATAGGAGAGTCATGCATGAAATCTTTTAAACCATATCAAACTAACACAACTCATTTTGGAATAAGCATTCAAATGAACTAAGCAAAAAGTAGGGCATGCTCATATACTACAAGTTGAGAGGAAACTCAAGTAACAAGTGAAAAACTGTTTTCTTTCAGTATGTCACGTTAGGAGTATGCAAAGAACTGCCATACTACGCCACACTACAGAACTGCATATTCTTTTGACAGAAAGCCTTTTTCAAAAAAAGTGTTACTTTTTTCCCCTTCTCCCCTTTTTAGAATGCCAATTTAATGTTAATTTGACCTCCTCCTCAAAAGACCTCCTTTTTACAGTACCAATCCTTCTTTCTCCTCTCACTTAAACAAATCAGTGTATTAGCTGTGAAGAAAAATCCTTGGTACTGTATGGCAAGCCTGAACACCCATGCTAGAAGAGGAATCCAATGGTGACTGTGTGTGGGGGGGGTGCACCATGTTTTACAATGCATCAGACAGCTCACATAAGAATTTTTTTTTCCTTTTTGGTGGGGAAGAAGGAAGTGTGCTGAGTGAGGCAGAAAGCAAGAAACTTGATTTAAAACAGATTAATAGGGTAACTGTATCCTCTTCTCCTCTCAGGTTTTTTTTTTCCTGTTCCCAAATTCTCAACTTAAGTAACTAACAACAGTAGGGAAAGGAAGGATTGTAGTTACAAAGTATTTTGGTTATCTTAATTCTGTACTATTGCAGCTGTGTGTTACAGCAGTTGCAAGATGAACCGTAGGACAGGAAAGCATTAACTATCATTAAAACAAGCCACAAAAAGAGCTCAAGGAAAGGAACGTTTTGCCAAAGCCTGATCTTTCTTGTTTCACCACCACCTGTAGCTACTGATGAGAAAAGAGAGAGAGAGAAGAGGGAGAGAGAAGGAAAGAGAGGGAAAGAGAAATAGGGCTTGAGGGCCACTGCTGTATGCCTGTTGTCTGTGAAACAAACCAGCTCCAGTGTTGGGGGTGGATGGTGTGTAGCTGTTGGGAGGGTGGGGTGTTTTATTTTAAATGAACGCCCAAGCTTTTTAATTTTTAGAGAAACACTACTTTCTTTACTCTGATGGGTGCGTAACCACTGCAGCTTGTACTAGATATTCTCATCTCAAAATACACAACAGCACAAGCTAGTCTTCTGCCAGACAGTGCAAGTAAACTGTTGCTTTTTGTCTTACCAAATTTATTCATTTATTGAGGAGAAAGATGAATAAAGACCAGTCTTTCATAGTAAGGTATGCAAGGGAAAAGCAATCATGGTCTAAACCAGGAAGAGACAGATGACTAGCGAGTATGACTACAAACAGAAGAAACAGAAGAGTCCAAGTACCCAGCTTTGGTCACACACCAGAGCCAACAAGTACTAAGCAGTGATAGGTGAGGAATACCCCTGCAGGAAGTCTAAGGAGGCCTCACTGAGTCTTCTGCAGCAGCAGCTAGAGAGGCACAGAAAGGCTGCCAGTTCTTGGTGATTTCATGGTGCCAGAGCTGCTCTGGCTCAGCTTCCTGGTCAGGTTGTAGGCTGCTCCCTTCACAGGGCAATGCTGGTATCAGCAAGGACACAAGCTAATCAAACTGGCAGAGCTAACAGTCTCTGAGGTAGGTGCCTGTGACTAGTTATAAATGGCATTATATATCATCAGTTCAATAAATTTCAGTTCAGTGTCCTGAGAAAGATTCCACAGAAATAAAAAACTAGTTCTAGCTTCTACAGAGTTAGATTAAAGAGCATACTCTGCATACTCTCAAGAGTTTACTTAAAAAAAAAAACCCACAAAAACAAACAGCAAGGACAATGGAGACAGCAGTATTTTATTTTCCATGACAGCAAGACTACAAGTATTAGCACCTCTATACTTGACTAAGTTTACTCTTACATGTAATTTACATGAACTCCAACAGTTCTGTTCCAGTGGTAGAACTTGAAATATTTTAAGAGGGAAAAAAAAAAGGTACAGTTTGTGGAAGAGGGTTGGGTGTTGGTTTTTGTTTGTTTGGGGTTTTTTGTTTTGTTGGTTGTTGTGGTTTTTGTTGGTTTTGGTTTGTTAGTTTTGTTGTGTGTGGTGTTTTTGTTTGTTTAAGTGGATGGAAGAACACAGTTGCTTTTGTCACAGGGACAGAAAATTTTAAACATTCTTTTAAAAATCACAACTCTGGAGTCTATGCCTTTGTCCTGCCATACAAGAAACTAAGTCTACACAGAGGAGGTTTTGGCAGAAAGGACTATAAAGATAATATTCATTTCAAAACCAGGAAACTTTCACACATACAAAATATTTTTTATGCTAATGAGCATGTCATTATTCAAATTCATTCAAAAACTAATTCAGTACAGCACTTACAAAATTAGCTAAGGAATTACCTATAAATTAGATATTTTCTTCATTCATCTAATAGCAAACTGGAAGTGAAAATAAAAGTTAACATCTAAATCAATTTCTGAACAAGCATCTTAACCTGAAAGGCACTGAAAAGAAAAAGTGATACTGGCTGATTGGTTTTTTTTCCTAGTTTAATGATAAAAAGCAGATTAACTGCAAGATGTAAGCATCTTGGATGACAAAAATCTTCTGAGCAGATATGCCATTTATACAGAGCGCTTCCCACACAAAATAAATTGGACCCATTCATTAAGTTTAATTGGTGCAAACTCCTAGTGTAGACATTTACACCGTCTTAAGTTAAAAGAATTCAAGCAAGATTTAACAGTGAAAGCTGTCTTAGTAAATGCATTATTTTTTCTTAAGCCAATACAATGTCAGACCACTGCTCTCGTTAAGGATAAGCACAGGTTTAACTAAATCCAATGACAGTTTCTCAATAGAAATGAAACCATGAAATGCTTCTACAATTCTATGAAATGTACACCTACTAATCAAAGCATGCCAATGGTGACACCAAAATATTCACTAAAAGCATGTAAAACCAGAAAAATTCTTTGAGCTTTGTAAAAATCATTCTTAAAAGGATGTTTATAACTTGTTTTCCTCTAATAGTCTGAAAAAATAGTTTATTTTGAAAACCAATTAGTTCAGTACTCAAGTGTCCCAAGGCACATTGTAAAAACAAAAAAAAATTAAAGAAAATTATTATTACCTGATATGTAATAAAGGTCCTTTAAAAGTGGTTAATGCTTTCTTTGCATTTTTTGGTTTGATCTCTGTTTTGTCAGTTTCCTCTGATTTGGAAATTTGTTCTATAGAATTCATCTGAGTAAAAATGATAGTTATAATGATTAACTAGAAACCTGGGTTACACGTGTTACAGAATCATGCAGGTATTTCAAAGAATATGAGGAGGCTTATTTCAACAATGTATATATTACAGACCAAGCTTAATATGTATTCATTCCCTGAATGAATTCCCTGCTTGAGGTCCTCTGAATAAAATGATTTGTTATACAAGTTACATAATGTATTAAACATGCATGAAGCAAAACCTATGCTGTTTTTTTTTTCCCCCATGTATTTTCCTGATGCCCAAGTTGGTTATTTTTGAAAACTCCAGACACGTTAAGTTATAGTACTTCAAATCTTTAAAATTATAAAGCACTGATGTTATTCTTCCACTGCAAAACTTTTCAGTTAAAACAGACATCCCAATACAATCACTGCAACACTGAACAGAAAACACAATAACAATTCCACACTTTATTGTATTGCAGAGTTACTAATCATATCTTCACTACTTTTAGATGGAACTCTGAAGTGTTGGAGAACTTAAAGGAAATAATGCTGATTGAATTGGTGCATTCAAAACTGCAGATATCTTAGGTGCTGAGGGTTTTCCTCTATTACATTAAGAAAATACATGTCAGCAGGCCTGGACATCTTATAAAAAATGAAAGAACTCTGGAATTAAGCGCAAAACAGGGTGGGAAGAGGGGGATACAGAAGACTGAGAATTAATGACATCATGACTCAAGATCAGCTAGCTGAACAGTTTACTTAGCCTTGTTTTTATTCCACTTAAAATACAGAGAAAAGACATGAAGAGAATTCAGTTTATGTAAATTTGAAGTATGGGAATGAAAGGAATATAAAATTTTATAGAAAATAGGTTTTATAAAAAAGAAACCACATAGAAATTTGATTTTTTCTGTTTCTATAATTACAGTTATAGTAAAAGGTTAGTGTGTAAATACACTGCACTAGTTATGTGTTGTGCTTTATGCTACATAAATCTGATTAAAATTACCAGTCAAAAATAGTATTACAGCACACATTAAAGGTAGAGGCATCTACAGGACAGGCACTTACTAACCAAGCTTATCACTCATGGCTCCCTCTACTCTGTGGAAAGAAATAGGCCCTTCTATGGGATAAGAGGAGGCATACATATATAAAATAAATCAGATGAATTCTTAGAGATGACAAGAGTCTGCTTATAAAGACTGGTAGTGCAGTAAATAATGAAGACAATATCTCACAGATCACTTGAAATTTGTTAGTTTGGAAGCTGGCCTTGTCAAAAAAAAAATTTGAATATTTATATTTAGACACAAACAAGTAAAAAATAGTGAACTTAGAAATAAGAAATGCCCACCATTCTGAGACAATAAGGGAGTATTTCTGAAAAACACATTTTGGAAAAGAACATAACATTGAAGTGGCAAACAAATGTGTACTTGCTGTGGAAGAAATAGCAAGTATTATTCTTAAATATGTGAACAGAAGAATAGTGAGTTGAAGCAAAACAATGATCTACTTTTTACAGAAACAGTACCAACAACGAGATATGGTCTGAAGTTTTAAAATTATGTTAAAAGTGAGGCCTTAAATGTGCCTTAAGATTAATTGATACATGATGAGCATAAATGTCAATCTTAGTTCATTGAAAAGATTGAGTAGCAGCTTGATTACGCTGTATGGAAGAAAAAATAGCATAAACCAAATCATTCTTTTTAAGAGTGAAAGTAAAAAAAAAAAAAGATACCTTAAGTAGAAAGCTGAAGTCAGCCAAGCAAATTAAAAACAAACACTGAGGCTATTAAGCACCATAGCCAACTCACATGCTGAACAGGAATTCTCCTCGTTTCCATATCTGAGAATCAGAACTTGGAAGATGTGCTACAACTGAAACAAGCTACTGAGTCCAATGGTCAGGAAGTCACCATGGTTATGTAATGCTTCCTTTTGACCTTAAGGTCAGTGAAATTATCTTTTTTTGAATAGCTGGCCAAGTTGCAAAGAACAGCTGGACTACTTAAAGTGAGCTGTGTGTTTCAAATTATTCTGACAAAAACTTAAAACAGTAAATGAAACTAAAAGTATAATATTATTCTACTCCATTAAACATAAGTTTTGCAATTCATATTCCAAAATTAATTATGGTACTAAAGTGGTGAATTTCAGATTTTTCCCTACTATTTTCAAGAGCGATATCTCCACTGACTATCATTGCATATTCCTAAATATCACTTGATATGGACTTGTGTAAAACAATGCCTTTATTATTTCTGGATAAACACCACTGCAGAAAGATTATATTATAAAACAGGATTGATGGATTAGGGATGCAATTTCTCCTGAGACTAAATGAAAACTTTTATATGTTGAGATTTTATCAATAATTTAAGTAAACAAATTAACATCCAGTAAAGTATAAATATTTAACTGCTAATATTTTCTCATGTACATACTGACTTAAGCATTCGAGACAACTAGATGTATTTTAAGATGTACACCACTAGTTATCCCAAGATTAAAAATAAACCAACTAGAAAGACATAACCTTTGAAACCAAAACACAGAAACCTTTTAAATGTCACTCTACAATTCACTGTATTCCAGAGATACACTAAATATTCAGTACACGTTTTACTCATTCAGAAGCGTGAAACTGGTCTTAACAGACTAAGGAGCAAAGTTGAAAATGCAAGTATAATTTTCAGTTTTACTGGGTTCTTTTGTCAAACTGGAGGGGAGAAAAAATAAAAAAAAAAAATCAACACAAAAAGTAAAAGCCTGACAAGAAACAAAAGTTATATGCCTCCTGTCCCATTTTGTAACCATTTAACTAGTCTTGTCTCAACCTTCAGAGTTAGATACCTTTTTCTGATTAAGGTTTTGTTCTTCATTCAGCTCCCCAGTCTCCTTGGTGTCCGTATCTATCTCTTCTTTACTTTCATGCTCATCTTCACTAGTAATGGGTCCATTTTCACATAAAGGAGTTTGAAAATCATCATCAACCAATGGAGGATAACTGTACTTGAAAGAATCCTAAAACATAAGATTTTTTTAAAGGACCAGTTATTCAGGAGGATGAGAAGTACCTTCTCTAGTATTTTTTTAAATGGAAATACTATCAATCAATTTTCTTTTGTTTCACATGACTTGTATGTTTCATTTATCAATTTTAAGTTGGACCCCTGTGTTTTTATTTTATCATTAGTAGACAAATAAATACAGTCACCTAATGAAGCCATTAAATCATAACTACTGTTGTTATTTATAGTCACAGCAGAACCGTAGAATCTGGTCTATTGAGGATCAGCAGTCAGAGTCTTCATGCTGAAGTTTTGGTCTTAGTTCTAGGAAACGTAGTTTAAAACCTATGACAGCTATTTCTAAAGAATGTCCCAAAAGTGATGAAAAAAGTCAGTTGTTCTTTGTATCTTAGTTTCATAATAGCCACAGTTTAAAAATCAAACTAAAAACAAAACCACAAGACAACCCCAAACAATCCCTCAAGTTTAACTTAGCGTGTGGACCTTTAACGTATCCTGCAACTCAGACCTCAGTCTTTGCAATGCCAAATCAATTTAAAGACCGTATTCAAGACACCCAAGTAATGCAGCAATGGCATACTTAAGTTCTCAATGCTTCTACAGTAAGGTATCTTTTCTACGGGAGGATCAGTAAAAAACTGTTTTTGCTAAATACAAATACTCTTAACATTCTCAAAATAGCTTTATTACATCTTATGTAATAAGAGGAAGAGTTGAATGCACCATTAGCAAGTTTGCTGATGATACCAAACTGGGAGGTGCTGTTGACTCTCTTGAGGTACAAGATACCTTGCAGAGGGATCTAGATAGATTGGAGCATTGGGCAATGATTAATAGGATGAAATTCAACAAGTCCAAATGCCAGATTCTGCACCTAGGAGAGTCACATGAGGCACAAGCATAAATTGTGAGAGGAGTGGCTGGAAAGCAGCCCTGAAGAAAGGGATCTGGGGGTGCTGGTCGACAGCAGGCTCAGTACGAGTCAGCAGTGTGCCCTGGCAGCCAAGAGGGCAAACTGCATCCTGGGGTGCATCATAGAATCATAGAATCATTAAGGTTGGAAAAGACCTCTGAGATCATCAAGTCCAACCATCAACTAACACCACCATGACTCCTAACACAAACACACTCAAACACAGTATAACCAGCCAGTCAGAAGAGGTGATTATTCCACTGTATTCACCGCTGCTGCGGCCTCACCTTGAGTGTTGTGTGCAGTTCTGGGCCCCACAATTTAAGAAGGATGTGAAGGTCCTTGAATGTGTCCAGAGGAGGACAACAAAGCTAGTCAAAGGGCTGGAAGGCATGTCCTGTGAGGAGCAGCAAAGGACTTTGGGCTTGTTTATTTTAGAGAAAAGGAGGCTGAGGGGCGACCTCATTGCTTTCTAGAGCTTCCCGAGGAGGGGAAGTGGAGGGGGAGGTGCTGATTTCTTCTCCCTGGTATCCAGTGACAGGAGGTGTGGGAATGGTTCAAAGCTGCGCCAGGGGAGGGTTAGATTGGACATTAGGAAGCATTTCTTTACTGAGAGGGTCGTCAAACACTGGAACAGGCTTCCTAGAGAGGTGGTCGATACCCCAAGCCTGTGTGCTTAAGAGGCATTTGGACAATGCCCTTAATATAGTGCTTTAACTTTTGGTCAGCCCTGAATTGGTCAGGCAGTTGAACTAGATGATCGTTGTAGGTCCCTTCCAACTGAAATAGTCTGTTTTATTATCATAGAAACAGTGTTTATACAGGAGTCTCTGTTTCTACTGCATTTTCAGACAGTTTTAAACCCCAAGTAAACTGAACCAGTTCGTCAGCTTTTCCAGTGAAGGAAGAAAATAACACAGCTTTGACTCCTGTGAGGCAGACTCGAGGCATGCCCACAGTTCCCAAACTATGCTACCAGCAGGAAGTTAAAAAAAAACGTGTTTCAAGAGAGTTCTCCATAAATTCTCCAATATTTTCTCAAAACAAAGAATAATGTGATTTTAGCGGGGGGGAACCAACCAAAAAACCAAACCCCACAAAAAACAAACAACCTCATATGGGGCCATTCAAAGAAACCCCAAACAAAACAGCATACTTCCTGCTGATCTATAATCCAGGCCTAAATCTCTCCTATTCTTCAGGCTGAAGCAATAGTCACAGACCTTTAGGTGAATGAAATGGGTATCCATTGGCTCAAGCAATATCGTATTAAGGGCCTAAAGGACAAGCTTTAAGTATCAGTAACAGACTAATTCACTATTAGAAAAGACTCCAGACTGTTAGAAACATTACAGTAGGCTTGCAGAATGTTGATTTCCTCCATTTGCAAATACAAGGGAGAAATAGCCAGCTTACCTTTAGCCAAACTGATAAAAAGCCTTTTCACTCCCTTCCAGCATATGATGAAGGGCATATGACAAAGTGACCTTAATAAAGAGATGCTAATTTTGGTGTACATTAATCCATGATGCTGGACAGCTTCAGCAGCCGAACAGAATCTCATCACTCGGACAACTCAAAGTACCACACTTCCCAATAACAGTCCATAAGTTTCAGTGACATGGGCTTATCTACTAACAGGGTGAAAACCTCAGACAGGTAAACAAGGCAGATTTATTCAATGCTTGATATATAGCATGGAATAATTCTACAGTCTATAGAATGCATATAATGCATTTTATAGCGGATGCATATAATGCATTTTATAGCGGATGCATATAATGCATTTTATAGCGGATGCATATAATGCATTTTATAGCGGATGTAGAGACTTCACACTACTATGTTTCGCAATTGTGGTAGAGATATCTTAATCATGGTAGTGATATTTTCTAAGATTACATATACACAGTGGCTATGAAATCACATGCAAAATGCCTAGTGATGCACAGAACTTCAGGCCACTGGCCTATGAAAGGTCCTTCCAAGAAAACAAGCTATGGGCTATCAATTCAGACACCCAGGCGAAGAGCACAGCATTCTAGTACAGGTATTGTTCAATATTGGCACCAGTGGAAGGAATTTTGGATTTAAGAGGAATGAATTGCCCATCTCTGACAAAGGAACACTAGGCAAATACACAAACTAAAACCCTACTGTATGTACGTCTTGCATCAATGTGTACACTGTATGTACATCAATCTTGCACAAAATGTTATTGAAGAGGCAACAAACCTCCCTGGCCAGCCAGAAACATATATGCCTTAAGAACTGGCCTGTTCCACCATTAATATCAACAGCTGGAACTGGTAGAATGTGGGATACAATAGATTGGGAATCCAGGAAAACACTGACTTGGTACACATTTATTAATAAACAAAAACAATTAGCGAGGGGCTTTTGAGCACCTAACCCTAATTTTCCAGACTGCTTATCATAGAATCATAGAATCATTAAGGTTGGAAAAGACCTCTAAGATCATCAAGTCCAACCATCAACTAACACCACCATGCCTCCTAAACCAGGCCCTGGAGTGCCACATCTACACCTTTTTTGAACGCCTCCAGGGTTGACGACTCCACCACCTCTCTGGGCAGCCTGTTCCAATGCCTAACCACTCTTTCAGTAAAGAAATTTTTCCTGATGTCCAATCTAAACCTCCCCTGATGCAACTTGAGGCCACTCCCTCTCGTCCTATCGCTAGTTTCTTGGGAGAAGAGTCCAGTACCCACTTCCCTACAACCTCCCTTCAGGTAGTTGTAGAGAGCGATAAGGTCTCCCCTCAGCCTCCTCTTCTCCAAGCTAAACAGCCCCAGTTCCCTCAGACGCTCCTCATAAGACTTGTGCTCTAGACCCCTCTCCAGCTTCGTTGCCCTTCTCTGGACACGCGCCAGCACCTCANTACCGTTGCATGGGGTTGTTGTGACCAAAGTGCAGGACCCGGCACTTGGCCTTGTTGAACCTCATACAGTTGGCCTCGGCCCATCGATCCAGCCTGTCCAGATCCCTCTGCAGGGCCTTCCTTCCCTCGAGCAGATCGACACTCCCCCCCAGCTTGGTGTCATCTGCCAACTTGCTGAGGGTGCACTCAATCCCCTCATCCAGATCATTGATGAAGACATTGAACAAAACTGGCCCCAGAACCGAGCCCTGGCGAACACCACTCGTGATCATTAGCTTGCTCCTAAATCTGTTTTGGGCAATTCCAACAAGTTCTCCAAGACAAACCTACTATAAAGAGAGGGACATCTGTGCAGTGTGGACAAGAACCACTCAAAGCCAGGTACATGGTATGCAACCCCTCTTGATTAGCAGTATGGTAACAGCCACAGCCAACAGACATTGATGAGGACTTGAACAGAACTTATATTAAGTTTATATTCCAAAGTCCTGCAAAATCCAAGCTTCTGTTTTCCATAATTAGTTTTAATACTTTTGATACTCTGGAGACACCTTTGTCCACTAGTTGTCTAAAACCAAGGAAGTTATTTTCCTCATTTCACAGCTGGCTGACAGAAGACCCTTGATCGAAGGATTTTCATGCTAGGGAAAGCCTCAGATTCATCCTTTGAGTGACCCTGAGCAAACAAAACATCCTTAACGGTAACTTGACCAAGATATTGAAGCTTGAAGGCTTCCGATGGAGACACAGAACAGTTCCCTTGATTAAGCAAAGTAATCATTGACTCCAAGTTCAACATTATTAATTCTATTTCCAAAATGGATTTTTTTGTTAATTCCGAAACTAGTCTCTTAACACTCTTCTTGAATACCTAGATTCCACTGCAGTTAGGTTCTCTGTATCTCCCCAAAGTAACTAGCCAAATGACCTGTTCCACTAGTTGTTTACATCTGGCAAGACCTGGCTCTTTCAAGATGGATCCTAATAGGGGACACAGCAGAAAGAGGATGAGAGTCTTCTTATGGCTACTGTATTGAGTACAAAGGCTAAACAGATATGCTGTGTTCTTTACCTGCATTATGCTAGTTACAGATATGAAGATCTCTTCCTAAATGTGTGGAAATCAAAGATGACAAAGATAATTGGAAGGAGGCAAAACCAATACGCCAAAAAAGCCCCACACACTTCTTGTAAATAACCAAAGGGTTAAAACTTGCAGCTTGTGCCCATACCCATATTCTTGGGAAGAACAAGCTGCCTAGGCCCCAATTAAGGCATGCTAATACCTTGAACAAAAGCCAAAAGATAGAAAGTTCCACTGTGCCTTTTGTGATGGACATAATTGTTACCTCAAATGTGTGTGTGTATATATATATCTTCTTCTTGGACAAAATAAAATAGTGCAGAAGTTATTAGTAGTTACTAGTAATTAAGATCACAGTTAGAAGTAGAAACTAATACCTGAGAATTTTAACAAGGTAGTAAATAATGCTTAGGCCAGATAAGTCTTAGCAATAAATGCCTCATTTATAAGAGCCTCCTAAAAGAATACAATTCAGTAGAACTTCAAGGACTAACAGTAGAAATATCCTGGTACAGAGAAGGCTGCGAAGATAAGGGAAGGCCACAAATCAGTCAGCAGTGATAAAGGGAAATTTCTTGGCCCAGAAGACGCTGAAGCACAGAAACTAGGGGAAAGGTAATTCTGGCAGGGGGAGATCGCGACCACCGACTCAAGGACCACCCACTCAAGAAACCCTCCAACTCAAAAGAACAAGGAAGTAAAAGTCTCAAAAATCATAGTGGGCATGCATAGTCATTTACACGGTAGGCGAAGAGTTTTTAACCAATCATTTAACAGAAGGATAATGAATATGTATTGGCTATGTATCCGTACATGTATAAAAGATTGCTTCTTAGACCGATTGAACGAACACGATCTTGGGAGGAGCTATCCCCCGTGTTCCCGGCACCGTGAATAAAGAATGCCTGCCTTTTAACACTACATTGGTGTTACAAGGTTTATTCCCCGATTTCAGTGACACACTTGAGTGGAGAGTGGAAGGAATTAATTTGTGCAAGTCAGACACTGCTTTAAAAAAACAGGCCTGACAACACTAATATTGGTGAATGTACTCTATCTTCGGAGACCCCAGTTGCCTCAAGAGGAGCCAAGGTTAACCACATGAAGAAAACTTAAATTCTGAGAAAAAGTCAGGAAGTTGTCTGTCTTCTGGTTGAAAAACTCCTTGCTGTCAGAGAGATGCAAAATCCTGCTTTACTGCATGCACTGAAGAAGTCTTTGGAAGGAGGATCCAAGAGCACAATTTTTGGAGTGTGAGTGTTTGCTAACAATGCTTCCAGATGCTCACAGTTCTGAGGTTAAAAGTTCAAAACACCCATCAAGTGGCTAAATACCAAAGAGACTCAGTAGTTAGACAAAATGTCTGCTGGTTCAAGATGCAAGGCTTTTAATATGCTATTATAGCTGTTTTTCTGAAATTGTCAAAACCCTTGGAGTCCTTGTCAAGCAAGTTTACTCCTATTCTGCTGATTTATTTCTGTCACTACAACTTACTACCACAGACAAATGGTTTGGATAAGCTGCCTCCATGATTCTGGAACTTGTTAATACTTTTAGAAGATAGGCAACACGGAGCCAACTTAGTCAACAATCACAAACTGGTAATGAGACCTCGCAGGACCAAGGCAGGATAAAGGATAGCTCTAAGATTGCGTGCTCAACCAGACACTTCAGGAGGATATTTAGTAAAGCCACAAGCTTCTTTCTTTAAAGATGTAATTAGCTATCAGGTAAGATGGTCTAAGAAGCAGATAGGAGATACTCAGCTCTAAGAAGGAGAAAAAGAACCTTCCCCTCCATTGCAACAATAGGACAACACTGTGGGAGCTAGGCCCAGAACTATTGCTATACCCCATTCAAATCCTTTCTGAAGCCACTTCAGACATCATCAGCCCTTCCCTCAATGTCCATTCTTGAAGTTCAACAATTTCAGCTTTCTCTAACATGAGAAAGTTCTTATATGAGACTGGGGAGTTTGGGCAACAATTTTCCATGGAGAAAGAGGATATCATCTTTTCTTCAAGAGACTCGTGCAAAAGCACTTTTTAAAGGCTGCTACTTTCAGTCAAATAAAACCAAGGTACTTTAGTCTTTATGTTCCCAAAATAACTTTCATATGTTCTGGCTACCAGAACTCTACCTTGAGTTTATATACAAAGGAACATGGCCTCTCCTACTGTTGCTGAAGCAGTCTTCCTTTTCTCCATGCTGTTACTGCCGTAACTCCAAAAACACTTCAGAAAAAAAAAGTGGAAAAGAACAAGTAAAAATAACTCTTCTACAGTGGGCTTATTCCATTATCATATATGGTCTACAAAAATTTTAAAGGAAAAACATCCTCTTTCTCCAAATTCTATTATAAAGATTATGCAAGCTAATTTACTAGCTTTGTGACAAATGCAACCTGTTGTACAAGATGCTTGTGCTGTTTTGCTATTTAGATTGCACTAGAATAGGGTCCAGGTTCTGTCAGAGTGATACTGGATTGTAGCATACTCTTTGGAGCTCTACTATGCACTAAAAAAAAAAAAAAAAAAAAAAAAAATCTTCGACAGTCATGTCTTAAAATGCAGCCTTAAGAGACAACAAAGGAAAAATAATTGCAATATGATTGTCTTTACTGAATCATAGCTTTGCAGCAGGATGAAAAAAAAAAACTCAGAGGGCCATAAAACCTATTTTCTGTTCACAGAACTTGTTTCATAAATGAACACATAATCTCTAATTCATCAAGTGGAAGAGGGGGGAAGAGTAGAAGGAAGAATGACACTCAAAATGGAATTTTTTTAAAGGTCTGAAAAACTACGTGGTTTCCAATGACTTGAAAGTAGATGAATGATTCAGAAAAATTATTTCTGTACTTAAGACAGCCAGATATCAAATTCTTATGAAGTTAAGCCATTTTATATTAATGTGATTTACAAATTAGCATTGGCAGAACAATTTCAAGAAATTTCACATCCATGAAGTATCAACTCTCAACCCCACATATGTAATTTATATAGGCGTATCTCAATCTATCACAAAAGGACCATGAAATGTCAATATACTTACAGTTCCACCCATGTGAGGTGGCAGATACTCTCCACTGATGTATTCCTGTACATCACTCTTGTTCGTGAACTTTAACATGCTTATTGCATCTGGGCCAAGCCAACCCTTCACAATTTTAAAAGCAGCTTTAAAAAAACCAAAAGGTATACATAAGTTATCAGGAAGGGGTTTTTTTTTCAGTGTATTGGTAGACCTTATGGAACACAAGTGAGCTACATCCCATAAGATATGGCAGAACATGCTATGACAGTATCTTTTATAAACAGGGATAAACAGTGCAAGGAAAAGAGTATTATTTATAGAGAAAGTATATCACGGACATACGCTTTTCTACAGATGAATGCAGATAGACCACAGACTTTCAGGGACAGAGTATCTTTGATTTAACAAATGACAATTTTGTTGTCTTGGAATTTAGCCCAGGAAGTACTGAGGGGGTAAGAGCAATTGTATTTCCCAATCTGAGTGACGAAGGTTGGGAAAGATATGTATACACTCTCCCTAGCTGAAACGTTTTGCTGCTTTAAAGAACAGTTGTTTAGATCTATAGAGTATTTTCAAACACCATAGTTATTTCAGTGATGGTAAAACACAAATATACAGAAAAATATAAAGCCAACAGAAAAATATAAAGCCAGCAGTAAAATATGTATTCATATGGTAAAACTACAGGAATAACATGTTTATCCTGTACATTGTAATTAAAGATAATTATTGAAGTACACAGATCAAAACATATGTAACAATATCAGTGTCCTGTGTCCGGCACCTATCTTAAATTGTGTATTCTAGTTTTTGGCTGGTTATAAGTGTCTACCATTTGTTGATAGTATTCCTAAAACATGAACAGATCTACCTTTGAAAGGACTACAGTTGGAAACACTCAAGGAACAAACTATTTATCAAGGTCTCTCAAGTTTTAAAGATAATAGGATGAATATGAACTCCATTTGAAATATGGTCCAAAATACAATGCTAGAAGGAAAAACAAAAAGTATGCAACATATGAATTGACAGATTTAAAGATGCGTGTTTAATAAATTCCACCATTCAGCTGTACCTATACAGAGCAGAAAAAATGCTTCCTATTTATGCTAATTTTAAAAAGTTATGATCTAAAAAAAACCAAACCCCACAAAACAAAACAAAAAAAACCAAACCAAAACACCATCACCACCAACCAAAGAAAACCAAACAACTCACCGTTCATTATCCATGGCATTTCAAAGATCACTATCTTTGCTGAAAAGACAAAAAGAAAAGGAAATAATCTGAATACTGAATACCAAGTGTTACGTATTTCACTGTTTAAGAGCAAGCACAGCAATGATGGTCATGTAAAAAGTGAATATTCATTTTTAGAAACCTCCATGTGCACTTCCTTGTAGAAGTGATTTTGTATAATTGTTTTTAACATGTATAAACCATAGAATCAGAATCTCCTGAGTTGGAAGGGACCCACAAGGATCGTCGAGTACAACTCCTGACCCCGCATAGGACAACCCCAAAATTCACACCATGTGTCTCAGGGCGTTGTCCAAACGCTTCTTGAATATTGTCAGGCTCGGCGCCATGACTACCTCCCTGGGGAGCCTGTTCCAGTGCTCCACCACCCTCTGGGTGAAGAACCTTTTCCTAATATCCAACCTAAACCACCCCTGGCACATCTTCCTGACATTCCCTCGGGTCCTGTCACGGGTCACTAGAGAGAACAGATCAGCGCCTGCCCCTCCTCTTCCCCTTGTGAGGAGGCTGTAGACTGCGATGAGGTCTC
>WAAD01030588.1:6224-27929 GCA_013389945.1 Fregata magnificens
CTTGATAATGGAAGTGCATAAGCAGCACTTCAGGCAATCAGAAAAGCACATGGGAATGAGAATGAGCTGCTGTCAGTATATCTCCTTCATGGTGATGAGAGGGAGGGAGTGAGACTTGGAGTTTCATAATGACAAGCTTGAGAAGGTGTTCCAGGCTATGAACTGCAGAGAGTCAAAACCCCTGGGAAAATGAACACCATGAAATCACCTTGATGGTACCTGCATGCTAAAAAAAAATATTTGGAACAGTTCCTGGAAGAAGAAAGAATGCATGGACCACAGGCCACGACATCGGCAGCAGTGTGGGCTTTCAAGGTACAGTTAATCTTTTAAATTCCAGGAGCAAATTCACCAACTTTTACAGACCCTACCTTTAATATTTATCTTACCTGGCCAACGAATGTATAAATGTAACAAGCTCATTCTAGCATCAGAGAATTTTCTTAAAGTGAAGAGAAATCAATTTAAAGATCTACAGTTCAGTGCAACACATTCAGCTAAATGAATTCAGCAAAACTGGTGCTGTCCCATCAAAATGAAAACCTACTGCACAGACTATTTTAAAAGAAATCGTGATAGTATTTATAATGATCTGAAGAAGCTATCTGGTATATAGAAAACCCAGATTTAGGAGCTGCTTCAGCTGGTTCAGCCACAACCTGACAGAAAACAAACTCCAGTCCAGAGCAGGGACTCACAGGTTTTTTTACTATGGAGAAAGCTAGTTCCCACAAAACGATACTTTTGTATACCTAAGCCATACCACAACACCAACAACAAGATTCACATTTCCATCTGCAAGATCAGAGCACTCAGAATGAACAAGTTCATTACAACCCAGGAGACTATAGGGAAAAACTGATTTACTGAAGGATTATGAATAATTACTGTCAACACATTTTTCATCAGTTTGTGGCAAAATCATTTCAGAACACAAAGCCATACCCAGTATATAAATCTTTCTGTAGGCTCAACACTCCTGTAACTTCTTTATTTTGTAACTGCAGACTGGAGGAGGCATGGCTCCAATGTCAACTTGATTGAGATCTTTATATCTCTTGCAGTGACCATATCTTGATTCCATTTAATTGCAAATAGCATAACATTATATGCCATCACATTTTTGGCAACGTGTCAGTCAAATGTCCTAGATGTAAGTGCCAGGATTCGTGGGCTTAGAGCTACACATGTAATTCTGGAGATAACATTCTGTTATGGTTATGGCAAAGTGTTTCTGCAAGTAGACTGACAACCAAATATCCCTGAAAGGTGAGTGACAGGAAGAGCTGATGCTGCCAGGAAATGCACAAGGGAGAGTGTTGACAAAAACTAACACTAATCGTTGCATTCCATTCTGAGGTCAAGTGCATTTGTTTAACTTCTGAGCAGTTGTTATGTAGTCTTGAATGTTGAGTCTTATGTTGAACAGTGCAGACATGAAATCTTTTGCATACCAATTCAAGGTATAAAAAAGGAAGTTGGAATTAAGAGCAAGACTGATGTTGCATTAATAAACCCAATCCTGGCAGATTACCGAGCTAATGCTATACTGCTGACAATGAGAATTGGTCAGAAGAATTTTTATGGCTAAAAAGTTAATCTGTTCTATCAATTGCATATTTCTGCAAGCAATTACAAAGCAGAATTAGGCTAGCGTTCATGTTATCTTATTACCCTTACATACTGTAAATTGACATTAAAAGTTTCAAGGCTTTTGGATACAGATGAGCATCTTGCCTTCTTGCATCCAAGTTCTGGAACTCTTTTATCGTAGTTAAACTGATGACTCATTTATGCTATAGTCCTCAAAGTCACCACTGGTATTTGCCACAATTTGAAATCCATACGGTTCAGGATTGTTTCACTCAGTGAAGCAATGCCTAAGATGACTGGCTTTGCCTTGTTCTCATCTAAGGTAATGTACTGGCACCATGACTATCTCCAGAGAAAAAAAAGTTATGTTATCTCATAGTGAGTCAGTTACGGCATTTTTGTTCCATCTCTTCTGGAATGAGTCATGGTGCTTGGATTGCTCCAGTGTGTGTGTGTCAGTTGGCCTGGTGCTCAGAGAAAATTTTAAGGGAAGAGTGGAAAGGGTTCCATTGAAGACAATGATGGCAGGAGACAGCATGTCTCTGTAGTCAGAAAGCAAGAGGAAAAGTTACAATTTGTTTTAATGGCAGTTTTACCAGTGAGTGATAAAGGACCTTGGATAAATCCGTGTTAATCTGTGTCCATATTCCCATCTATGAAATAAGAATAACAGCATATTTTTTAACCAGGTTAAAGCAGATTAAGAAATGCAGATAGTTCTATCTCAATAATTCCTCCCTGACTCCAGCACCATCACTTGGAAATCTGCAAAATGTAGCCCAGTGAATACCTGTCCTTTACAGCTGTATGGAGTTACAACTCCTATTTGTCTTCTCAATTTTTTTTTTAAATTGGGCTGTTTGAAAAAAAGAAACAGGTAAAGAAGCCAGAAGGTGGGGTGTGGCTTGCATAAACTCTGCCTTTGGTCACAACCACATTTCTCTCCAGTGACTTGAATGACCTGGGTGGTTGTCTGTATTAAATTAGAAATAGATGGATTGCATCTATCGCTTATGGACTTATAATGTATTTGCATAGTTACAGGAGGCTCCCTGCACTGATAGTGAAGACTTTGAGATGCTGATACTGATAGTGGAATCTTAAAAGATCAGAATGAAGAAGTCGATCAGATTTCATATAGGCTGTTGGAAGGGCAGGAGGAATTGTCAGGAATCTTTCCAAAGTGCCAAAAACTGCCATACTTGTGGTGTGTTCTCACCAGGACTGAGTCTGAGTGTTTAATGAAAAAGCTGACATGCTTCTAACATGGAATCCATAGGTAGGAAGTAAGTGGCAGGGAATTGGAATTAACGGTATTGGTAATGCAATGCAAGAACAAAATGAGTGAACTCAAAGAAAATTTGTGCCATACTGTCTTCCCATTCCCTTTTCTCTTAATATACTCATAAAACACATACTGTGTATTTTGATGCCTAAAGGGGAAAGGTCATTTAACATCTTCAAGTTCCATGCGCATTATTAGTTTGGCTTGTTTCTGGCTATGCTCCCCTTGGTAACTACTTAAGCATCTGTGAGAACAGCTACAAGAGAGCTTTGCTGGTAACAACCATGTGATCCGCTAGAGACGCACCCCTGTGTGTGTGTATGGAACAGGAGATCTATTGCAAATACTAATGCATGTCTGTTTACCTCCCACAGCTCCCTAAATCTTCTTGGCTGGAGTAGTTGCTGCTTTGGAGATGAGATCATGTTTTGTGTATCCCAGCTTCTGGTTCCTTGCTGATTCTTCAGTTAGGCTCTCTTTCAGCAATCAATGCTTGTAGTGCCTTCAAAGTTTTGTTTCATTTCCTGGATCTTTTGTTTTCAGCTTTCTAAAGTGTAAATGAAGAGTTGTGTAGTTCTTTATTGCAAGTAACTCATTCAACTCTTTTGAAAAAGATAGAAGTCAGTGTATGAAGTTCAAAAATGGTGCAATGAGAAGTGTAAAGGGAGATTAATTCTCTTATGATTCTTTCATAAATTGCCTAGAAATATTCCTGTTAATGACAGCTCTGAACAGCAACTATTCTAGCTATGATGGAGTCCCCCATAGGAAATGCAACCTGCATCCATTCCACAGATGACAAAATTGTCCTGTCACTGCAGGCAGAAAAGCTAACTTGACAAGAGGGTTCCCTTTTGACAAAGGTCTTCTGTTGGCACCTGGAGTTTTGTTAAACACTGCAGTATCAGCTAGAGGTGTGTGTAATTTTCATGTTAGGCCACCACTGTTAGACTGGCAAAACTTTGTAGTATTTTTGCAGCGCAGTGGTGTTACTGGCATGGGTCGTTAGTTGCCACTATAGTATTGCTGTTTTCCTGAAGTAGAATATTTGGTAAGTTAGTGGAGCTGGGAACCCTCTGGCCACTTCTAACCTTCTCTTCTGTGTAAATATTTGAGGTATAGTTATTACAAAGCACCACAGCTTGCCTCTGCTTGGAAAAGAAAGTTTCTGAGAGCAAGTAAATGAACAACATATAAACTTAAATATAACCCATTTTTCCACCATAGCTTTGTTTCAGAAAGCACATTAAGTCACTTCCAAGGGAATAACACACAGAGAACCAGTTTTATTTAGTTAGTTAGATTAATTCCATTTTAATATTTCCATTAGCCATTTTAAACTTGGCACTGCAAAGCAATAAAATCCTCCAAATATTGACAGACAGAAAAGTAAATGCCACCCAGCCATGACAAGCTGTTTTTCAGCCAACCTCCTAGAGATAGAAAGGCTGCTATCATAATTTATTTATATATTAATAAGGCACATGATTTTTATCACTAGTTATTCCCTTCTAGCAATTAAGGCAAAGCTGATAAAATCTTTGCTAAGTCAATATTTTTGTTTGTTAACTTTCGAAAATTCATAGCTAAAAATCTTTCTCGCCTGCACACTGGGAAGCAAAGGATAAAGCTTCCCTTGTAGAGCATGACATTGAGTCAGACAAGAATGGAAGAAAAGAAAAGGTCAGCAGGGGTGTACAGGCACCAGAACTGGCACTGGCAGACCCCTGCTTGGTTACTGGAGGTGCATGTTTGAGTGCATGGCAAGTGTGAACTGTGCTGTCCTTCTACCTATGGTCAGCAGTGCTACTGGAGCATCCGGGTGAATATTTGAATGAATTGCAGAGTGAAACATTTTGGTCTTTCCTTCTAATTAGGCTTTATATCTTTAATGTAAGCTTGACAGCTAATCTATTCAGGACTTGAAAATATACTTGAGTCCATGTGCGGGAGTAGGGCCAAAAAGCTGGATGAAACCTGAGAAATTTAGTGCACTCAACTAGTGATCTTACATGTTCTGCTCAGTAACTTCTAGCCACAGAGGAAATTTGACTTTTGCATAAGGGCAAATTACCACTTACCTTGGGTTGAAAGACAAAATCCTTAATTTTTCAAGAGGGGGTCCTTACAGTTACTAATTATGGACCCCACCCTTGGCTGCTTGATCTTGCAGTAGACTTAAAATATTTAAATAATGAATATTTATGGGTTTTATATACACTAAGGAAATATTTTCTGAATTGTAAATCTGAAAGGTAGAACACATGTGCATAAAGGCACTTCACATTTTTCTGGATTTATCCCTCTCTGGAATTCAAGGCTAGAACTTCAGCTGATGACACAGCTCCAGACTAATCCTTGGGGAGGGCACACTTGGAAAAAGAGTCTATATAGCATACATGGGGAGAACACAGTTCCTGGCCTTTGGACAGTGACACCTTCAACAACACTAGGAAAGTAGCTAATGATTTCAGCTTTGAGTAGTGTGTACAGTCTTTTGTCACATGTCCAATGTGCCATGCTTTCTAGGAAGTCATGTCATTCTGCTAAATATGATTACCCAGGCACAAACATAAAAGTATCTGTGTATTAATAAAATGTTTTAGCGAATAATTTTTTTTAACCTTCTCATTACCTGAAGAAAGTAAACCCATATACTGGAGTGTCCGGCAAAATACACCTTTGTCCCTTGACAACAAGACTTGTGACTCAAATAAGGTGAAGAGTCTAAATATAAATGGAAATCCTGGGATAAACCTTGCAATATATTACACACTTCCCAGCTAAGCAAACCAGTAGCGGCTAAAACTCTGATTCAATGTGATATGCATACAGATGCAAAAAGGATGCGTTCTTTAAGTGTCTGTCTTCACTACTAGGCCATGAATTTCACAGTAGAACTGAGATACTACTAAAACAGAAGTTGTTTTAGCTGCGGAGAATTTTACGGCCGTTGCTGGTTTTAACCAGCCTTCCAAGCTATGTAATCTTTAGTAAAAATAGTAGTACCAAATACAGTTTGTTAACGTATTTAGCACTATTAGGTTTCCTAATTATACTTTTTCCAAATTTTGCATTTGATTCTGCTATTCACTGTATTTTTAGTTTTTAACCAATTAAGGTTAGCTATGAAAGGATCCAAAGGATTCATGTACAAAGGGAAGGAAAGGCATAAAAGTGCCGTCTCACTGCTCCAGAAACAGTTTTGGAGATTTGTTCTCTACACACTGAATCCTTAAATTAACTCAACAGGCCCTGCTGACTTCATGCACTGAATTAATGAAACTCTGTTTAACCTGCAAATCTTATAGCTAGCAAAACCAGGTTATATTTTCTTAGCCAAAATAGAACTTCATAAAACTACTGTTTTGTAATTTACTTTTAAGCCACAGTAGCTCAAGTCACTGTAGAATTGTAAAATCTGGTATGGCTTAGGTTCAATAAAACAAAGTGAATGACGTGTTAATTTGATAATCGTGTGGTTCATCTGAGTACTAAAACACAATAGGCCATGCCTCATAATAGGCTACCTCAGGGGTGTTATGATGGTCTTATGCCTTCAACCACTCAAGAAGCACGGTAATATGCAGTAAAGTGTGTCCAAAGGGCTTTGCTGCAACTGTAATGTAGGATTCTGTCAGAGCTGTTTTCATTCTAAGAGATGGACTGTTTTGTTTTAACCATGCTCTGAAAAATATTTTCAGTAGGCACAAATCTTGTTTAATACAGCTCTATACAGGGACACAGTACATATGAAGGAAGTAGAAACTACACTTGTTTTTTTGTTTACCACCCTTTCTAAAGGCTCTGACTTTATTCAGGTACAAAAAAAAAAAAAAAAAAGAAAAGAGGGGTTCAGGAATAAGACCTTTCTTAACTGAATTATTAATAATAGCAAAAAGGTAACAGAATTGCTTGTCATAACTAAGACAATAATAGAGACTTTCCATTAGTTTTACAGAAAAGGCCCATACTCCAGGAGTTTAGTCAAACATTGAAGTTTTGGTACTAGTTTTGGTACTGTGTTTAAAAATGGTGGTAGTACAAGTGTGTTATTTCCATAGTCTTAAAATCCTGATTCTTCAGTGCTGTTCATATGAGCAGCACCTGTCAAATGGCTGAATCTACTGATACCTTTGGGACTTTGTATAAATCACATATTAGGTTTGTAGCCCAAGATTCATTAATTTAGATAGTACTTCCCTGATGCAAAATACTGAAAGTGTGTCCTGACTATCTAGAGGTGTAAGTAATCTTTTTTGCTTTTCTTGCTCACCTTCAGCCTGCTTTTAGCATTCTTTTTCTTTGCTCTTTAGAATTTAATGTTCTTTTCACATTTTTACAAAAGCCTCTTTCTGTTCATCACTACGACAAGGATCTGCCTGACCAAACTCTTAGTCTCTGCCTGCAGAGGCAACCTGGCACCCTTTGTTTCTGTTCCTATGAATAGGTAAGTTGGTAGCAGGGAGCTGTGAAGACACCCCTCTGCTCTCAACATTTCTGAGGATCATGTCTTGCTTCATGATGCCATTCACAAGAATGAGAAGCTGGGGCCCAGCACTTTGTCTCTTAAAAAGAATGTAAGACACAAGGCAGTTGGAACTGATAGATATTAAAGGACAGAATGGTGGGTCCCTTGTCTGAAGACCTGTACATTCTGTAAAGAAATCTTTTATTTCCTTGTGTTTTAGGATTCCATCCTTGAGAATACTTTGAGGCAACTTCCCTGGCACAAGCAAACTGCTTGAAATCCTTAATTGGAAGCTAGAGAAGATTTCCAGCTGAAGTTCTGCACTGAATCAGGGAAAGGTGGATGCTGTTAGGGATAATAGTATTTCTCTTTATGTTAGTATCCTCTTCAGGATTAGAAGAGGTATTCCAGGTCTAATGTTATCACATGACACCTTTATTATACGGTCTAAGAGAGAGAGAGTGAGAAAATTGTATCAAACAGTACCTGCAACTGTTTAGAACGCAACCGTATATAGCTCCTACTGTAAACAAGCCATTGGCCTCAAAACCAGTTTGGAGTCTGAAACATGCAGCAGCATCTCTTTTTTCCAAGACCTCTGTCCTCCTCACTCACCTTAGTAGCACTGCTGCTACTAGCTGACCAAAGACATCTTTTAATTACTGTACTAAATTTGAAGCTTGGCCTATTATGTTCTAACAATGTGATTACTAAACCATAATTGTATGACTTACTTGCCATCAGCCTTACATTTTGCTCAGTGTTTGAAATGGGATCTTCTAATTGAATAACAAGGCACAACAAGGCAAAGTATGTGCTGGCAAACTGTAAAAGCTATGATCTCATGACTGCTGTGATTCAAAGATGAATGTTCTTCTTTGAGGTTGTCTTGACGATGCTGTTAAAAGATATAACCATAAGAAGTCTGGCAAGAGGAATTTAGTTTATGCTGCTGAGCAATGAAGTCAACCTTCAACTGAATACTTTAAACTTTGGAACAAGTTTTTTGCTAACAATATTTTGTGGAGGCTGCTAGTGTCTCTTTTGTAAAGCAGATAACTTGCCCTAAGGCTCCCAATCAGTTGGAGAACTGCTTCAAAAGTTCAAAAGAATAGTTCAGTTTGCAGAAGACTGTTAATTCCAGTATGTGATGTCCTCACTGTGCTTTTGACGAAATTCGTATCTGATTTTGCTGCTGCTTTTATACTAATGGATCTCTACTATTCATGAAACCCCATTGACCGTATCCTTTATTTTACTGCATTATCTAGGATCTTGACTGTGGACAAGCCTATTGGGTCAAGCACTTTGTAAACAGAATAAAAGGACTGTTTGGGCTTACAGTGATTCACCCGGCCCTTATGAAACAGCCACTTGCTTTACTGTTATTGTGACAGTAATTTCTCCAGTCACAGGCTGTGGCAGGCGCACCCGCCCTTACAGACACCAGGGCTTTCCGACTGCTGAAGCAGAGCAGCTGCTGCTGCTTTTTGCGCTCTTACTTGTGCGCCCTTACTTGCGCGCCCTCACTTGCGCACCCTCGCTGCCTTGTTGCCGACAGACGGAGCCCTTGGCCAACAGGCAACGGACATGGCCTTATATGACCACAGATCAGATTCAACTATTGTATAAATGGAGCCCTGCCGGGAGGCCTATTCAGCTGGTCCTCCTCAGAGCAGCAGCTCTGCAGTCGGGGACTCTCCCCTTGGGTTGGGACACTGCCTAAGGTAACTCCTTGAGGTTAAGAGCCCTCATCTTCTTAGGTGAGTGTGCATTTTGGATTCTCATTCTAAAACCCTTAAGGATTCTTAGGTCGGCTGGGTAGTAATAGTTCCTGCCTGGCATCCTGAACCTGTGATTAATGTTTGCTGGAGTATCAAAGGACTTTTGGTTGGAATAAATTTTATTTTGGGTTACATCATCTGCCTAATTCAACTTTGTGCACCTCCACGACACAGGCCAGCTCCATACAGGCATAAGGAAATAATTTTTTGTTATCTCTTTACACAGGCAAAAAGAAAGAGGCAACCCAAGAGGAATCATAAGGAAGAGGGGGACAGCTCAGGATGCTCAGCCCCTTTTATGATGCTATTTACCTGTGCCATCCTCCTGCTTTCTTTCTCATTCTTCTCTTTATATTAGCAAACGACCATTCCTTTCAGCATCCCCAGCCTTGCCAGCTTCTTGTGTTCACGCTGTTTCCATATTCAGTTCGTTGCAGCTTCTTGATACAAATGCTAACTCAGCTTTGTAATTCCATAGAGGCTAGGCTGCTTCTGTTCCTCACTGGAAGGAGGTGAAACCAAAAACCACCAACACCATGAAAAATTACAGAAAACATGCTAGCAGGCAAGATTTGCATTCAGATTGTTGAGGTTTGACCCTTACTTCCAAACGCAGATGACAGAAAACTCTTACCACCATGCTGTCCACCAGAATTGCTCCCATTGCATCTCACCCTTTGGTATGACATAAGGTCTTAAGTCTTCTAGGGTACGAATTTGGGTAGCTCAAATGATTTTCTACTCCCTAATACTGTGAAAGGCAAGTGTCTATTCTGGCATGAAGAAAAAATGCTGGTCAAAGTGAGACTGCTATAGTAGGCAGGGAAAAGTCAAAAGGGTGGTTAAACTGTATAAAATCTTCTTCCAGAAAGAAAGGATAAGCTCTTTGTCCATACTGCAATCTCTGGAATGAACCACTAGCAAGTGCAAGGTGAGAAACAGTTCCTTTAAAAAACATGTGATGGGCATAACTAGTTGATTTTTCATCAAATAAAATCTGAGATAAGTCATCCATTACTTTACCAATTGCATCAGTGAAAATCTAGCCTTTTCCATATCCTGGCAGGCAGCTACAGAAAGAGTGTATTTGACCACCCTGAAATGCTCACCAATTCATTCCCTAAAAACACATTGCATCAGCCAACCACAAGATATGTGCTTGAACCGTATGCTCGCTTCTCCCTTTTCCTCCTTTTTGAAAGAGAAAAGAACCAATTGGAAAGGTCCACAGACAGAACTCTCTGTGGCCATTTTAAACTACCGAACTAGTTCAATGCTTCATTGCTGCAAAGGGCTGAAAGGCCCTTTCTTGGCTGTGAAAAGGTCAAGAAGACCCAGGGTTAATAGTGTATCTGAACCAGAGAGAATTGTTATTGCATACCCAACACATCGGGGAAGGCAGTGATAATACAAATACTGTGTGTAGTTTCCAGTATTTATAGGAGGCTGTGCACCCACACCGAATGACTACTTCTGTGCTGATGAGACCCTTGCAAGCCAAATGCAACTTACTACTGTATGAAAATGACTGGTGTGAAACAGTATTTTCAGAGCAATGAAGTAACTTGCTTGTCATACATCCATCTCTTCAACTAGAAATTTACATTGACAGTGAAATACCCCTAGGGATGTAACTGTCACCAGGAATTCTAGCTGCAAATAATTTTGGCAACAAGTGTTCAAGCATTAAACTCCCAAGCGGCAACAAAACCTATGGTTTTGTCATCAGAGCTTCTACCAGTCACTGAAGTACCAAGAACATCTGTTTTGTGATACGTAGCATGGTATCCATGGTCATCAGCTAATGCCTCTAAATTTCCCATGCCTCTAATAAAGGTTGTGTCAAAATCAATCTAACGCAATGACTTAAAGGGGAGGTGGGGGATAAGCGCCTGTTTGATTTTAAAAGGAAATCATCTGGTTCTTTAAGGTGCTGGACAAAGAAGAGACACCTAGATGAACTGGAAATAATTTCCAGCTGATCTGCAAAATGAGCAAACTGTTTCTGCTTCCACCACTGTCTCCTCAGTACTAACCTTGAAGAAGGTATTCTTTCCAGTTATATCATTTATAGGACCCTAGCATAGTGAGGCAGTGATGGCAGTCATAATATACCATTTCTAGCAAACAGTGTGTGTCTGCTGAAGTTTATGGCTATTCCAGGTAGGTGTGAGTTGAGCTCATGTTCTGGGCAAACAACAGTGACGGGGAGAAAATACCTGAACTTTTTTATTAGTGTTGGAAGCATGTTACTGATTTTTCTTACTGGTTGGCATGCATTGGTATCAGATATAATTAGGAAATAGTTTTGAGTAGCATTTGGAATATATGCATATAAACATTGATCTACTGAGCCTTTCAAAAAGGCGAGGAACTTGCATTTACATTGTACATCAAAGACATGAAAAATAAAAGGAATTAGTTGGATGTTGGCCAACATTTCCTCTTACCAACATCCACTTTTCGTTCTTCTGCAAGAAGCAAGGGCAAGAGGCACAAAGCACTCCTATTTTCCTTCTTTAAGGCAGTTCTTCTCAGGCTTTGCCAATGAGCAAGGTCAGTTTTCTCAGGCTGCAACCTCTTTCATATCTGAATTATGTTGGCAGATAGCCCTGGACAGAACCATTTGTAACAGAGCTCCTCAATTTGTAAGGCCTTTGTCCAAAGTCTATTAAAGTCAGTGTGAAAGTTTTCACTGAAGCCTATGGATTTGGTGTGGGGGTCTCAATGGGGATTTTTTCTTTAAAAGCATGTTTTTATAGATGCTCAAATCGAACAGGATGGAGCCATGGCACTAGCCCAACACTTGAATTTTTAAATCAGCTAAAAATTATTTGACATTTAACTTAAAAAGTGGAGCAAAATTATGAGTTCTCTAATTGCTTTGTTAACATCAGAAGTTTGATCTGAAGCTCAATGACATTAGCATGACTTTGTGTTAAATAATGAGTTTCTGATTGGGAGTTAGAAGTATGTAAGCATAACTAAAATGGAAGTAAAAGACAAAAGAAAGGCAGGAAAGATTTAGATTCTCACATTTTCTTATTTGTAACAGCTGGAGGGGGTGTTAAGAAAAATCAGCATAGCTAGTGAGAACAGGAATATAGATTCAGCTGAAACAAAATTATGGAATTATTCCTTTTTGTTATTTGCTTTTTAGACTTTGGTAAGAAAAATGTTCTGTAGATTCCAAGCATAAGGAACAAAAAAAGATGCTAGACAGGTAGGATATTGCTAAAAGTATTGCAAGCTTGCACCAGGTTTTATAAATAACTTGTGAAACTGGTTTCTAAATGTGTTGTGGATGTGAAGGCAGACAGCAGAGGTAGCACATAATTTGTCAGTCTCTTTGTGGTCAATGGGAGTTGCAGCAGGATAAGAGCACAATGGTCTGGAAAGTAATTCACGCCTTTTGACATTTTTGTTAATATGCCTCTCCTTTTCCAAAACAGATTGAGGTGTAATTGCTGCAAGAATAATCATTAGTGTTATATAGCCTTTTAGAATTACTAGATTAAGTATTTCATTAAAAAAGCTGAGTGGCACTTCCTTGCAGTTTACCTTATTTTCCAGGAATTGATAGCAATAATCCAATAATCTTGATTTGGATAGAAACACAGGAAAGAAACTGTTGCATGGAAGTAATATATAGGTGCATACTTGGCTTTACTGCAACCTAGGCTGTAAAAAGACTATGTCAATGAATTGCACAGAACAATCCAGTTTCTACCGTAATGTATCACATTAACCTTTTAATACCTTACAAGAAAACCTTTCTGAAGGAAATCAAAGTAGGTGCATCTTGGATTCTCTCTATTGTTTCATTGTGAATATCTGCTGTGAAATCTCATGAGTCACCTCCAGACGTTACAGTTATTTCTTCTACTTGGTACCAGTGGTGCTGATTCACACATGCTATTTCTGTCTCTTTTTATTTCTCTATTGTTTCTGGTACTGTTCTTGGCCCTTCCTGTGTGCAAATGGTCTAATATGCATTCTAATTCCTAGACAATTCAAATGTAAAATTGTGAAAACCAGCAATACTGTTCAATGCACAAGCTGTTTGTTGAATGGGGCATTGATGTATGTAGCCTTAAGTTGGTCTAAGGTATTAATTTACAATTAAATATTCTATTCTGGTTTCTTTGCAAGAAGTGCTGCTTGTAATGAATTGCAGATAGAGGCAAACTTTGAATAACCTGAAGTATTTGTAACAGCATTAGTTTCCAAACAGTTTTACTCTGCTATTGTATTAGCTTCCCAAGACAGCACCAACTCTGGACTGTACAATTTGAGATCCAAACATTTAACAGGACAGCCTGAAAATGCATTCATATTAAATTTTATGCATATATAGAGATCTATGTATACCATGTCAACAGGAATTTGTACTGTGTTGCTTTCATGTTCATCATGCTTAAGAGTAAAATAAGTCATCGCTTCAACTTTGATGTGTTAGTATTTGGATGAAATAACTGGATGAAATAGTGCAAGTGTCACTTCCTTATAAAAGGAGAGCATGTCAACTTTATAGAGATCTTAAGTGGAGACAAAATTCAACTTCCAACACTGACATATACTGAGGTACTGTGCAGATGGCATATATTCCATTCTAGCTTATTCTGGAAAAGCGTTTGCTGTTATTCTATACTTCTTGTGTTACCTCCCCTCACACAAGCCTGAGAGAAGTGTCTTGCCACCTAAACATGTAAAACTTTCTCACCATGCCAGTGGAGATACTTCAGGGCTTCTACTGCAGGACAAACTTCACGCTAGCCTTTCCTTACCACACTACAAGACCGAGACCTTTTTAAAACTGCATGCAGCATTAGAAGAACAAAAGTCCATCCATTCCTCCGTCTTTAACAGGGCCAGCTTTTAGGATTCTGTACTTACCATAAGAATCAGTACAAGCTAAATATTTCATAATGAACCTGGATGAAATTAAACAGGTTTTCCTCATTTTATCACTTTTTAAACATTATTCTAGTTGGAAATCTATCAGTGAACTGGTCATTGTATTTAAATTAAGCGAGCAATAAATCAGGGTGTTGTCTATCCAAATCATGAAAATAATCTTTACAGCATGTAGTATGACATCTCATGATAATATTTCAAGATTGTTTTAGGGCTGAGTGACCAGATAGCTGAGGAGAAAAGTTTTGAAAAGACAACACAGGCAGACAAGACTCTGAATTCATGCAGAAGGGTGAATTACTGTCATGTCAAAAAAGAAATGTAAATAGTTTGAGATATGTAAATTTACTTTTAATTAGCATCACAAACTGCTGATATGACAAAAAGTAGAATAGATGATCAAGTGAGTGATAGGTGTACAATGAAATTCTTGTGGTGAGAGCTGAGATTCCAGGTGTGCAGTAGAGCTACTGAACGTAGTGCTTGAAAGCACTTTGAATGAGGGTTTTTTACAGTGGAAAAAGGTGAAACAAGTGTAACTTTTGTATATCATATGTCGACTGTGGAACCATTATTGACAAAGCCCTGGCATTTTCTAATGGTGGCCATCCTCCACCTAAATCCTTGTTGTATTTCTTGGATAGCTCTTGCAAAAATCTTGAGATTGTTTTAAAGGTTCAGGACTCCAAATGGGGGATTTATTTGCCTCACTTTTAAATGATTATGCATGTGAACAACTTCAAGCTTTTCTCCAAAACTACAAATGCTGGAAATGTATATAAAATAAAATGTAACCTGATTATGCCCCAGCTCTTGTCATCAAGGAATATCTCCCAAATACTTCAAGAATCATTATAGAACTGGGATGTAACAATGCTAATCTAATTCTTTTTCCCAGCTCTATAATCAGAGAAAGCCTAGATGCAGTGAAAATACTGGAAGTGTGTAGTGTAGACAAAGGAAGGGCTGTATAAGGACTTATGCTTCTGTTGGCCATGCTCCTGATTTGTCGCACATGGGCTAGTAATGTTGTACGGACAGCTCAGGTGTGATTTTGAGTAACATGGGTTTTCTCTGTGATGAAAAAAGACTAAAAAGATAAAGACGCAATTGAAATAATTGTGAAATAATTATTTACTGAATTGTGAAATAGATGTAAACTATTTCTTGTCAAGGTTCAGGCTGATCACCAATCCATTGTTCTGGGTCACTTACTAGGAAGAAGAGAGTTAGTACACTCAGGAGGCTGTGCATGTTGAAGTGTGAATGCCTACACAAAATAGATGGGAGACACTGGTAAGTAAAAAATTGAGTTTAAACCACATACAGTAGGTATTGTGTTTTCCTCTTAATAGTTGCATATTATCCTATCAAACTCAAACTATTTTATCCAGGGAAAAGAATAATAGTTTGAAGAGCAAGCCTGGAAAGATCTTCTAGAAACCAAAGCTTGAGTATAGACCAAGCTCTTTGCAGAAACACGAAAGGAAAAGTAAAGTTTTGTGACCTGGTCCTAAGAGCACTTCAGTGTAATTCAGCTCTTCTATGTAATCCCTTTGAATGTCACTATGAAATTGATGAACTGGAACACAGCTTTTTAGGCTACTAAATCCCTCTTTTCAAGAGGATTAGAACTTGTCTATGTTCTAGGTTGGTAACTATGGTTTTCAGGTAGGTTATCCTTCTTCAAGTTTTGATTGCATGGCTGCTGAATGTGCTGGATAATTTTCAATTCTAAATGTTGCATTTATTACAAATAAAGCTCTCCTGCTGACTATCTTGCAGGTATTTCTAACTTTCCTATCAATGCTTTTCAGAATAAATTTTCAGAAAGAAACGCAAAAAGCAAAGTCCTCTGTGACAATCCCTTGGACAAAGGAATTTATATAAACTAGGCTAGGAAAATAAACTTAACATCTTGACAATTTGTGGAAGTAATTAAAGCAAACATAAGCACATCCACTAAGAAGTAACGAGCTAGATCACATGCACTTAAGGGCACACTAAAACGTGCTGTGGGAAATTGTGAGCTGCTTCTGCAGAATGGTTTGCAGTTCTTGTCCTTGTACCTTTCTCAATAATGCTGTCCTGGGTAGGAAGCACAAATTGAATTATTCGTGTACACACACCCCTCAGTGGATGTTTCACTACAAGATAGGGTTTGTGCTTTTTTTATGAAGAACAATTTTGTGTTTCTGTTCACACTCCTGTTATCTCTAAATTTCCAACCATTACTGTGTCTTGTTTTCTCAGTCGTACTCTGTCCAGTTACCAGGATCCTACCACTCCAGTAACATTCAGTCCCTTTAGGACTGTGGTGAGTGGCCTGGTAGGGTTACGTGAAGAAACAAATCCTTTCTTGTGTTAGCAGGGGTAGAAACTGACAGTACACAGCATCCAGCCTCAGTGCAGTGTTCCTGTTGATGAAACCTCTCTCAAACAGACTGCAATAACTGACAGAAAAAGCGTTATCTTCCCTTCCACAAGAACCTTTGAACCTCTCTTTTAAATAAAAGCTTATCTACTAATTGGTTTGACCCCTGATTCACCTGTTCATTAAAGGAGTTCATCACTTTGCCCAGTCTGATGGCTAAAAGGTAACGGCAACTCTCACTTGGGAGTGTGAATGGGGTTCTGTTTTTTATTCCTGGGCAACATGCTGTTACATTTATTGTGAAACCACTACAATACCATTAATAAAGAGATTTTTAATCCTCATACATCAAACAGTACCTTTATTTGATATTTAAGGGCAAGTCAAGGATGTTAAAGTATCACTGAAGATAGTAATTTTTTTAAAAAAAAAAACAACTGTGCTTGATAATCCATTTAAAGACTTTCAGAAAGGATTGATAATTACCCTGGCACTATAATAGCTGCATTTCTACTGGCTTTGCATCTCTTAACTCTATGTTACTTTTGCATCTGTGACTTCTGGGATATTATTTTTAGCTTATTTTTTACAAGATTTCAAAGTCTCATACTTGACGACAAGTCTCTGCAAGTCTAAATGGGGTTGCAGTTCCCAAGGGGAGACTTGTTAGAAAAGAATTTATGTGGTACCATCTTAACTAGAACATTCAGATCATCTGCATCCTGCAGAAACCTCTGGAGTCTGTCATGCACAAGCCTCACTCTTACCAATTCACAAGGATAATGCATGACAGAATTAACCCCTTGATGTTGGATCTTCTCAAAAGAAGAGAGAATTTATGCTGGCTGTGATGGCAGATCAACAAAGGCAGTAAACCTGCAAGAGCAGACCTTGGATACAATGAAAGGTCAGTGTCTTGCAATAGTGAATTGTGACAGTTGGATAAAAAGAGAGAGATGGTCTGTATGCATGTGTGTAGGGTGCGTAGGCTCACAAAATAGAATCAAAATGAAAAATGGGTTAAGTGGCCTGGAAACAAAAAAACCAAGCATTTTTTTATTGTACATTGTCCTGTAGAAGTCCAGCTCTATATACCTATTTCATGCAGGGATAAATAATGATGGTCACCTTATCTTACCCAAGTCAGAATTGGAGACTAACACAGCTGGAGATTTATTTGTCTGTAATCGGAGAAGAAACAGCCTGCAATATTAAAGTTTTGACAAGTCTGGAGGAAATGAGTAGAGATTCAGATGGTGGGACTGATACTTTATACAGCTTTTCAGATTAATATTCATGTTGTTTGACCTTTGGTAAAGCTAAAAGTTCTCAAGGCTCCAGCCACTGTTCTTTAGTACTCAGAGCTTTCCAGCCACTCTGAAATATATTTGGCCTCTTACTTAGAGTTGGTCCCCATTCTTTACCCTGTATTACATCCATGGGGAATGGTCAGTCTAGAAGACTGATAAATGAAGCAAGTCCTTCCCTGACAATTCTTCAAATTACCCCTGAAAAATCTTGCCCGTTAGAAGTCAATCCTAGCAGTTAACCATCTTGGGAACCTATTGTGCGAGGTGATGCAGAAACACAGGGTAGGGCTGGCCCTACAGAGTAGTACAGAAGAGCTTATTTCTTCACCTGTTACGTTAAATAGCAAATAAAAGTATTCATTAACATACCTGTAAGTCCAGCTATCAGAGCAGAAAGAGCTCATGCTAATGGCAGAGGTACCATGCTTTTTAATGCACGGCATAAACTCACAATGCTGTGTAAGAAAGCACGATTACTAATTTAACAGCAGCCACGTTCCAGACCTTAATTTCATTTATATCCTTTATGACATCTTTCCATTATATCAACTGTTGCCAAAGCTGATGTAAGAAAAGCGCATTTCCCATAAACAAACATGATTATTCAGGAAATTGGAGGCAACTGGGCATGCAAAAGATACCTCCTAGTTCTTCCATACTTGTATCTGTCTTCATTTTTGTGCTTTGGGAATGAGAGGATTTGTTCCCTAAGTTCTCCAAGCATGTACTCAACTCCAAAACAGGTGGAAGGCTGGGCAAGTGACCCTTCCTAGCCTTGTAGCTAGGAGCATATGGGCACAAGCCCATTCTGTGTCGAGATGTGAATGAGAGCTTCAGACGCAGTCTCCCATGTGTTTCCTCTAACAGTGAATGTGGTTCAGATAGAGGAACCACCCGAAGCATGTGATTTGGTGTGACAGGCATTATTGGCTGCTGAGCAACTAAAATGAGGGAGAAGTCATCTGACTTCCTTATCAGAGCAGGACAACGAACTGTTTTCCCAAGCAAAAAATAACAGGACTAGAAATGTATTGAGGAGCCAAAATAGGGGAATGCGGGACTTGTCTTAATGTTAGGGGAGTGCACTGAAACTGTGTTTGCAGCGCTGGCAGCGCTGGTGGAGCTCACCGCAGTGCTGAGGGATCGCTTACCTGCAGGGTGGCTGTTGCGGTGTTGAAGGAGCTACTTTTTGTCCAATTCCTTGAACAGCTCTGGCATGTTCAAGGACTTTTCGCTTGCTGAAGGAGCCAGCCCTGGTCGTTCCTACAGTTCCCCTCTTGCCATAAAAATTATTAAAAATTCAGGAAAGAGAAGAGCCTTGGGATCCTTCCAGGGGTGAGTGCTGGTGTCTTTACAAGCCAGTTACTGAGGGTGAGATTTTTTTCAGATCGCTTTAAGGTTATTAAATCCCCCTTTAAAATCAAAACGCATCCAGACCTTCTCAGATCGATCTGAAAAGAATAAGCCGAAGTGCCCGGGGGTTTGTGCGGNGGACTGAGGTTCAACTGGATTTTGAGAAGCCTTGAGAATCTCAGGAGAGAATTGGAGTAGGGGTACTGAATTGATGCTATCCTTACTTAGAGACGATAACCAACGTCGCTGTTTTAATGTGGCTGAACCAAAAAGGAACTTAGGCTATTTTCCAGTATCCTCTCAAGTTACCCTGCTCCAACACTGCTGGAAGTGCAATTTCCACCCATCCTTGTAGCTGTACCTAGGTGTAATAGCACAAGGAGATGATGTAGTGAGAGACAGGGCAGAAGCTGCAGCATTTCCACAGCCTGGAGTCAGACCTGCTTGTTGGTGCCCCAGGCTAAGGGACTTAGGTAAATGCTGGCAGCAAGTCCTAAGTGGAGCATACACAAGACGGGCGTATTGAAAGATGTGTCACTACCAGTATATTCACTGGAGCATGCAGAGAAACAGACAAAGGACTTTTCCAAGGATATTGCAAGAATATACCAGGATTATATAAGCATACAATATAAATATTTTGTTATCGTATTTACCCAGATTACCCAATAATATCGGAAGTGCAACTCTGTAAATTGTGTTTATGTACACTCGCACACTGAACTAGCAGCAGAGGCTTGCAGCATTATTGTAGGTACTGAAGGAGGATATTACATTTCCTACGTTACTGGGAAAGAAGCCAGAATCACTTTCCTCCCCCCTCCCCTCAGTAGAGTTCCTAGAGATTTGAGCCCTCTGTACTGCTAACGTTGACCAAATTGGTTGTATTCAGGGAAGGCTTTTGTGTTCCAACCTTAGGAGAAAAACTTTTTTACCATCAAACTACACTGCAAAGCAGAGGTAAGCAGCTGAAGAGAAGCGGAAAACAGAAAAGCAACAGCAGAAGACTGCTGTGAGAAAGAGGTTAACAGCAAGGAATGAGGAATGTCAAACAGCATGAGAACCATGAAGTAAAATGAATGTGGGCATCCAGTAGCAGTGGAACAAGAAGCAGACACAGGCAGAGAGACTAGGTGGGAGAAAAGATCAGATAGAAACTCCACCTGAAAAGATAAGCTTGTGCTTGGTTCTTTCTCTCTTCACTGAGGGTGGATGAAGGATTAGGATGACTTTCAGTCTGCTGGTTAAAAGAAGCTACAGTTCTTGTTTCCTGGCTGAGGCTTATCTGTAAAATAGGAATTAGTTGGCTAAAACGCAGCAAGCATGGCTAGTACAAAGGACCTATGACAGCAATATTTATCCTTTTAGCATGGCATATAGGGTATTTTACCAGTATAGGCAACTTATAGTCAGCTATCTTTGGTTAGGTATTTGGAAGTCCTATCCTAGCATAGCCTAGCTGTGAGAGAGTTCACTGTGCATGTAAAAAGTATATTTGTGAGTTTTACTGTACTTGAACACATATTCTGCTTCCTGAATGCAATTACTTTGTGACACTTGTCATGGAAAGGGTTCTGGGCGTAAGCATGATTTGGTAAGCATATCTAAATGTTCTTTGTAAATTTAGTCATGTGTTTTGTGACATGATCATTTTAAATCTCAATTATAGTGAATAATTGTACCAAAGTACTCTTTCTAAAGTCCTTCTGTTATGACTTATGCTCCTAGTGCTAAACTTGGGACATGGAAATTGTAGGAGCTGAAATAACTGCAATGTAATGCAGGAATACAAAAACAGTCAGGGAAGTGGCAAATGGACTCTTGGGAATTAAAACATATTTCTTGCATGTTCCTCTGCTAAGGGAGGAGAATAGAGAAGCTGAAATAGCAGAAGTTCTCCCCAGTACATTGGTTCTTAGTGCACTTCTGTAAATTGGAAGTCTCTTTAACCTTAGGCACAGATTAGTTCGGCAGTATAGTCCTTGTCCAGTACAGGAGACAGCACTGACCCTGTTCTTAGCAGATCTCCAGCATGGAAGCTGCTAATGAATGGCGTGTGTGGACCTTGCTGAGGATACCGGCATCCTAAATTCATCAGTAAACAAAATGATAACTCAGTCTAAACTAGTAAATAAAGGTAATGAACGACTGAGACCCTGTGAAAGATTATATAATTGGGAATGGTGGTTGTGTGTGTTGGTAATTTACAGTATGTGGAAAAAGGGACTGGCCACTTGGGAAGAATATAGGAATGTTGTCAGGCTATGCAGAGATGCAACGAGGAAGGCCAAGGCCCACTTGGAACTCAGTCTGGCAAGGGATGTCAAGGATAACAAGAAGGGATTCTTCAAATACATCAGTAGTAAAAGGAAGACTGGGGAAACTGTGGGCCCGCTGCTGAACGAGGTGGGGGCCCTGGTGACGCAGGATGCAGAGAAGGCAGAGTTACTGAATGCCTTCTTTGCTTCGGTCTTTACTGCTAAGGCTGGCCCCCAGGCATCCCAGCCCCCAGAGGTGAGAGAGAAAATCTGGAGAAAGGAAGACTTCCCCTTGGCTGAGGAGGATTGGGTTAGAGATCACCTAGGCAAACTGGATCCTCACAAATCCATGGGCCCTGA
>WAAD01030588.1:28749-40000 GCA_013389945.1 Fregata magnificens
CAAGTCCAGCGGAGAGCCACAAAGATGATCGGGGGACTGGAGCACCTCTCTTATGAGGAAAGGCTGAGAGACCGGGGTTTGTTGAGGCTGGAGAAGAGAAGACTGAGGGGGGATCTTGTCAATGCTTGTAAATATCTAAAGGGTGGGTGTCAAGAGGATGGGGCCAGACTCTTCTCAGTGGTGCCCAATGACAGGACAAGGGGCAATGGGCACAAATTGGAACACAGGAAGTTCCACCTGAACATGAGAAAAAAGTCCTTTACTGTGAGGGTGACAGAGCACTGGAACAGGCTGCCCAGAGAGGTGGAATCTCCTTCTGTGGAAATATTCAAAACCCGCCTGGACACAGTCCTGTGCACCCTGCTCTAGTGGTACCTGCTCAAGCAGGGAGGTTGGACAAGATGATCTCCAGAGGTCCCTTCCAACTCCAACCATTCCATGATTCTGTAATGTGGAGTCTGTCAAACCTAATGACTTGTATTTCTGGTATAAAGGCCTGAGCTTTTTGGAAGCATAGTTATCAGTGTCCTGAGGATGGTTTTCTTATGGTGTAAAATCATAGAAGAGCATCAGATCTGTTCTGGTGAAGGGTCTAGAGAACAAGTCCTATGAGGAGCAGCTGAGAGAACCGGGGTTGTTTAGCCTGGAGAAAAGGAGGCTCAGGGGAGTCCTTATCACTCTCTACAACTACCTGAAAGGAAGTCGTAGCAAGGTGGGTGTTGGTATCTTTTCCCAAGTAACAAGCGATAGGACAAGAGGAAATGGCCTCAAGTTGGGCCAGGGGAGGTTTAGGTTGGATATTAGGAAAAATTTCTTCACGAAAGGGGTTGTCAAGCATTGGAACAGGCTGCCCAGGGAAGTGGTTGAGTCACCAACCCTGGAGGTATTGAAAAGACGTGTAGATATGGTGCTTAGGGACATGGTTTAGTGGTGGACTTGGCAGTGCTAGGTTTACGGTTGGACTCGATGATCTTAAGGGTCTTTTCCAACCTAAATGATTCTATTCAACAGCAATGGAATAGTTTTAGGCAAGTGAAGTTACTCTAAAATTTTCAGAACAAAATAGGACAGAGAATGTTGTATCTGGGAGAGGCTCAGCTAAGCTTAATGGTGCAAAGAATACAAAGGAGTACCCTGGTCATATTTTGAGTTTAGTTTCAGGTTCCCCAAAATCACTGTGTTTGCCAAAAGGCAAGAAGAAAGAAAAGTCAGTAGCATGAGAATTGAATAGGAATAATATTTGCTCTGTTTTTCTCTTGCTGTACCTGGTTGCTGAGGGCAGAGTTGGGCTTTTTTATGGCACATGGGAACTTAGCTTTGCATCTGAAGTTCAAGGAAATTTTGCCCAGCTAGTAATTAGGTTTAAAACTAAGCTCTGTAGGCATATGACCTGGAGGTGCTATTAGAAACTGTTGTACCAGAAAAACTTCCAAACATGTTATAATATTTTCTTGTTCAGTAAAGCTTACAGTGCTAGCTGGATGATATCCCTATTAGATTTGAAAATTGTATTTTGTTTGTGCTTTCTGATCATTGCCACTGGGAGGTTTTAGTCCTGAAGATAGGCTGGACAATCTAGTTTATTCAAGCACTGAATCTGGGAGTTTGGTAGTCACTGGATTATAATGAATCATCCCTAGGAGGAGATATCATCCATAGGATGTGCCATTCCAGTGTGCTGCACTGCCTCAGAGAAACTTAAATGAAGATGTGATTAGTACAATAAGGTTTGATGATCAAGTCCTACCAGTTGCATTCATTCTCTTCTGACTTTCTTCCTCAATCTTTGGGATATTGACTTTGAATTTAAAGTTCTATTTATAGCAAAACGTAGCCTGTATATAGAAAATGCAACAATCTTTCCCTATTATCTGTAATTTTCTCTCCTTATTTACTTTCTCTTTCCTTCCCATTTCTTTTTGTTGCCTTTCCTTTCTTGTTGGTACATAAAATTCCTCCAGTGACTTAATGAAGGGATGCTATTTCACTAGGGCAACCAAACACCTCTGCCAGGACACCACTAACTGGCATGCTATAAGTCAGTCAGCCTTTCAAGCTCCAGGCAGATGTTTTCAAAACCTTCCTTTCAAACCAAAAATTTCCAAAAATTTGGAAATTTGTTTCCAAAAAAGAGGCACAGTGTTAGTAGAAATGCAGTAGGAGGTACAGTTTAATGTCTCAGACCTTCAGCTCAGCTGAGAGTCAGTGGCTGCAGTAATGGACTTACAAATGGAAATGAGATTCGTGATGATTTATTGATTGAAGAAGAAGTGAAATGAAGGAAAGGCTGGCAAGAGCCTCAGGAAATACACTGACGTAAAGTATAAAATGGGTGCAGTTAGAAGCGTATTTTCATTGTCTTGAAAAAAAAAAATTTAAAAAGCCTCCCCCAACATGTGTTCAGCCACTTTTTACTGGGAGCAAGTAAAAAGTTTTACCAGGAGGCATTGTGCCACCTGATTTCAGTAAAGTTTTTTCTGCAGTTTTCATCCCTTACTGCATCTGCTCGCTCTCAGCATGAGGAGTTCACTTCAAGTGGGGCACAAACCCTCAGTCAGCGTATTTCCAGTTTACCAGAAAGTGTTGCACAAATTATTAAGGTAAATTACCACTTTGCATATATATATATATATATATATATAAATTGTGCCCAACTTGCCTTGCCCTAGCAAGAAGCATAGTTGTGCTGCACTCCTGGTCCTACCTGACCATGCTGGCACCTGTGTTTCTTTTATTAGTACCCTGAGAGTGCTTGCCTTCAGACCAGCATCCTTTTATAAATTTGTGTTTCTCCCTTTTCCTCCCTTTAGCAAGGCTGTAATCTGGTAATGTTACTCTTGTTGGAATACCAATTAAACTTGCTACATTNCTCGCTCTCAGCATGAGGAGTTCACTTCAAGTGGGGCACAAACCCTCAGTCAGCGTATTTCCAGTTTACCAGAAAGTGTTGCACAAATTATTAAGGTAAANGTTACTCTTGTTGGAATACCAATTAAACTTGCTACATTTTGCGTTGGAGAACAGGCATGAAAGGGTTAGTGTAGCAGCTGAGGCTGCAGCTACCTCTTGGTAACAGCACTTCATAGTCCCTAGGAACAGAGAATTTTTCTCACCTGGGAGCTAACCAGGGCAGCAGAGCCATTCAGCTCTGACTGGGGGAGAACAGCAAGCTGGGCAGGACTTAAGGGCAAGCAATGATGCTTTGCCAGAAGCTTCCCTTCCTTCCCCCAAAGTAGGGCTGTCAGAAAATGATTGACTGGTTTGATGGTCAACAGCTACTTTAGCCTTGCTGTCAACAGGGTTCCATATCCTTTTTTGAAACTTTATAATTCCAGTGAGGGTAAAAGTGCCTGCCAAGGCCAGAACCCAGGATGGGCAGAATGTCTTAGTCCTTATTTTGGGCCTTTAGTACCATCTTCTTAAAATGATAGAAAGTATGTTACCTCAGTGGAGGATTTAGTCAACTCAGCAGAGAATGGTTTGCAGCCTGAACTGAGTAAGGGGGAACTGAGGCAGAAGCACTGGCAGGCTGCATTGCTGGAGAAAAATCAAGGAACACCTGATTTTTTTTCCACAGGCTGTTACTGTTTCCACCCGTGAACAAAGAAAAGAGATCACTGAAAACTGTCCCTTTTGGAGCAGCATAGCTCGAAATCCCTTTCTTTTTCTCCATTCTGTTAAATTAACACTTGAGGAAATGCTGATGCTGACTTGCTGCCTCCCTTCTCTTGAGAAGTAAGATTGCAGGAAACCACTCCCTTACTGAGGCAGGGGTAAATGCAGAAATGCGAAGCAGGATTATGAACCGTGGCTATACAGAAAAACAGTCAGGAAGAGATAAAGAAAGGTATAGGAAAGGTTTGAAGAAAAAAAACCCCACCTTTTCCCCACCTTACCGGTTCCACTGCAGTGTTCTCATCTCTCTCCACCCAGCATTCAGTGTCTCTGATGTTTTGTGAAGCTGTTGTAAATGTGGCGTTTGTTTTGCTTTGCTCTCACAAGGTTTCCAGCATCCCCTGCCCCACCACAGATACACTATCTCCCTCAGAAGAGCTCTCCAGACTTGCTGTGAAATGTCACTCTACTGTGGTGAATGGAACAGGATGTTTCTCCAAGTATACAGACATCAGTCTTTTCCAGATTCTTAAATACTTGGTTTGGAATGCATTTTCCCCACATCCTTATGGAAATTCAGCTTACCCCTTTGATGGCCTGAAAGACCTGCTTCTTTCTCTGCTGAGTGCTAAAGTGCATAATACCAGCAGAACTTATGGCAAAGTGTCAGAAACAGCAAGAGCTGATATGTTGCTCTCAGTGAGCAAGAACAGAGCCTTCACACAACCTCTGTGCTGTCTGCAACTATTGGCCAGTGCTACCACCTCCCTTTTCCATTTTGAAGGGATTTGCTTGGAATAACTGTCCCCAGCTTTGATCAGCTGACAAGTTTAGCTTCATGTAGGTGGTGCAGAAAGCCATGCAGGTGGAGGTGGAGGTAACGCAAAACTACAAGTCAAGCTTGTTAAGGAGAATCTATTCATCATGAATACAGCATCACAGTAAAGATGCTCTTCTGTCTCTTGCTTACCTCACCTCATTCCTTTTGTCCTTTATTTTCTTTCTCCATCTGGTCTTAATGAAGCAATAAGAAGGGTGAGTGCAGGCCCCAGCATCCTTAATGGACTGTTGAAATAAGCATCTCCAAACTAAAGGGATTGCTTCTTTGAAGTGGTGCAACACCAATAGTTTCAGCAAAGCTACACTAACATGCACTAGGAAATAATTCACCTCGGTCACTTCCCTAGTAGGCAAGGAAGAAGGAAATATGAAGTAGTTCTGTTTCCCTTGACCGCACAGACATTATGGTACCAGGTATGACGATTAGGTTGGCTCTCACTGTACGTACTGTCATATGGATTTACTACTAATGCACTTCTTCCCTCTCCTCAGTAATGGGGTAAGACATTTGCAAGCATGGCATGTTGAGTTAATTGGAGTCTTTTCAAATTACTGTGAAGAAAAAATTTTCCCTATCTCATAAACTTATAACCCCACTCTAAGGTCACTTCTATGAGAACTGGATGGCATCAATTCCTAACAAATTCAGACTCTGGGTTACAGACAGGTCAAGGAAAAAGTGGATGGTGCTCTCATGTTATTTGTACTGTGGATGAGGCTGCCAGTGGTTTCAAATCAGAGCAATTTCTAAATTTGCTGTGAAATATACTAAGAGCCATCATCTTTAAGAGATTTTTTTATTGCTAATTGCAACATTCCCCTGTGCAAGGTCCCCTTCAGCCTCTGAGATCTGGAATTGCAAGCCAGCGAGTGGGGCTGGGCTGAGCACTCCTTCGTGGTCTGTGCTGGGAGCTAGAATCCCACGGAGAAGGTGTTGGATGCTCTTTAGCTTTTGACCGCTAAAGCCACTAGCCTGGATGAAGGGTTTGTTTTTGTTGTTTAGCTGCCAAATGTGGTAGCCAAGAGAAGTCAAAGGACGCTAAGTTTGGGAATATCTTTAACCACGCATCCATCACTGGTCTTTTTAATTGGATTATTGGTTTTTCATAGAAAAATCTTTCATAAATCACCTACCTCTTCCATTCAGTAGTAGCTTCACTTTTGCCTTGCAGCAGCATGAGGCTGAATGGCTGGCAGAAAAAATACTCTTTGTAGAGGTGGAAAGGATGATTTTGCATAGGAAAAATGTGGGGGAGAGTGCAGTCACTTCATTGCTGCTGAATTTGCTGGCTGAAAAGATTCTTCCTGCAGTGGAAGGATTTTCTGTCAGCAGACCTCTCAAATGTATTTATTGCTATGGTGAGGTACCTGCCCTGTACTTTCAGTCATTTGAAAATGGAGGGGCTATATTGTAACTGCAGAGGGTACCTTCCAGCACAGCCTCTTACAATTTGATATTCCTTGGGCAGCACAACATCCAAGAGTGTTGTACTATTTTCATTTCCTTCCTCCTTCAAGATTTTGCAAAGAACTTACAATAGGTGAGAGATCAAGCTGCTGGTCCTATTCAGTGTGTAGCATCACAGGTTAAGGAAAGAGACTGCCACAGTGAGCCGTATGTGCTGAATGAGACTTGACAAGCGGTGATGGAATGCACAGGCATATTTGAGGTTTTACAAGTCTCTGTCTTGAGCATCTCCTTTGCTAGTCTGAGGCTACAGTCAGAAGTGTCAGGTGAAGGGGCAGCTCAGGTGTTTGAGATACTGTCCAGAAAAGCTTGTGGAGAGTAGATTTGATCACGTTCTCAGAGCAAAATGTAGACGTTAAAAGCAAGTTGTGTTGTGCTCTACTTCCTTCTCACCACCGGGAGGAGCTGGTAGAATAGGCTCCCTAAATGCCCCAGGTGCCTTCACTGCAGATCTTTTTAGATCCAGTGGAAGCAGAGATGCCTGTGAAACGAGCTGGGGTGGTTGTGTGCGTGTGTGTGTGTGTGTGTTCAGGATAAAGAGCAGTTCCCTGCATGTACATTTCCCACTCACACTGCTTGCTTGGTACAGAGAGGGCAGATACTCCTTTCAGCTCAAGGTCATACATTTACATAGCATATTGCATTGGACGAGGTGCAGTAGAACAGCCAGAAACCAATCTATACAGAGTGATTTATAAATATCAGAGACATGTCAAAGACATCCAAAAGCAAATTCTGCCTTCAGCCAAGAGGGAAATGTATGAATGGGCCTCCAGGCTGTTCAGATGCTTCAGGCACTCTTCCTGCTTCAGCTAGCAGGCCCCATCACTCACTCAGCATGACCAACGAGTACTTGTCTGAGTGGTCAAGAGGACCGGGGAGAAGGAAGCCAAAATTTTTAGACCTTTTCCAAAGTGTCATGGCTCAGTTATCCCATGTTTCTCAGCTAACATGAGGGTAGCGAAGAGTTTCTGAGAACACATTTAAAAAGCAAAGATAACGTTGGAAGAGTGTGATAAACATGGTCTCTTCCCTCTCAAGACAATAACTGACAAGAATGATGGGCATTGTGTCTGTGGCAGTATTAAATCAGTCCAGTGATTCTTTCTAGCTTACTTCTTTGTAAGTAAGCAGAATTAGTTTCTGTGTAATATGAATGAAATACCTACATAGTATCTGTGATCCTTGGCTCAAAGCACAGAGGCAAACATTGTGTAGACCCTCACAAGGTCACTTTGGAGAAGTCTGTCTTAAAAAAGCTGTCTGGGGATGGAGTAGTCAGCTGTACCGCAGAGCAGTGTATCATGGAACAGGCAAAGGAACATGGATACCTGGAGCTGTGGGAAGGAAAATAGAAGAATGCCAAGTGCATCTCCCTGAGCTAGAATTTGCTTATGATATTATAGCAACTTTCAGTTACCTTGAGGTAATTTCAATAACCACAAATTGTTACAGTACTTCATAGCAGGGAGACAGCACAGGTCCATTATTGAATGAAGAGAGGGAGAGCGTCATACCAAAATACCAATACCGTTTCCTGTAGGCTTCTTCAGGCTCCTGAGCACTTTGCTGTTGCCTATGGCTGTTTGCCCTTATGCACAGAGTAGCTACTCTCTGGGTAACAGCTATAGCAAGCAGATTTATTCAAGATTTGTTAACCTATGCTACAACTTTGAAATGGTAGAGCAGTTCATGAACTTCCACCTCTACTTAGATACTGAGAGAATAGTTGCAGAGGTAAATTTAAAGAGACAACATAAGCCACACAGTCTGGCAGTTAGTAGGGTATTTCAAATGTATTGTGTCATGTATGGTCAGCTAATCAAGTGATATGATTTCGTGAGCACTACTTGGGCTCTACAGCAAATACAAGAGCTATTTGAGTGATGAAAGAGCATGTGAGCTACTTGGATGATAAAGAGCTTGTAAGCAATTTGAATATTTTCCCCCTCAAATGCTGGATTTGGGACTTCCAGCTAATCACTTACACTGCAGAGCATCCAAAGTCCCTGAAAGTCTTTAAGATAAGGAGGAAAGGAAGAATAGGTAGCTATGATACATTTATTTTCTTGGCTCCTCAGACATTGCCTGCTGCCAATTTTCACTGCTCTGCACACACAAAGCTATTTGTCTCTTAATGCTAAATCCCATACTGGGATTCACAAATGCTTCTTCCGTGTGTCTGTAGGGATCAGGCAGATGCAGAATTGCCATCAAAGAAGCTATGTGCTTTGGAGGGGGAGAGAATGGGATGAAATGCTTGATGTTGGTATTCTGCGTTCCGCTATGGAAGGTAATCCCAGTATTATGACAGAAGTAGATCTGCATATGTAGTCTGTACTTCAGTGTTCTGCCTACCCCAGAAAGCCTCAAAACTCAGCAGTGAGGCAATCTCACAGATGAAAATACACTGAAGAGCTTAAAAGCCCAGACCTTCCCCACGAGAAAGCAAGTACTGCTCCATAGAGGCTGTCACTGGAGGTTCAAGGCTGCAGAACTAGGCCAAGACCATTTCTTCTACATGTATATCTCATTTTTGCAATCTAGTACCTTACAGCAGCCCTTTGAGGTAAAGCTCATACCACATCTCATAAAACTGAACTCTTTGGCAAACCAAAGGCATTTTCCCAAGAATAACGTAAGCAAAGTTGCAAACGTCATCCAGGAATTCCTCAGCACCTGTGGTCCTACAGTTTACTGTCCCTGTGAGGATTTGAGATAATGACTTTCAGTTCTATTTGCACTAGCTGCTATGTTTTCCATTTGGGTTTTGTTGTTAATTTCTTTTTCCATAAAGGAGTTGTATATTTCTCTGCTACACACATGAAGTTTGAACATGTAGTATAGATTAACAACCAGCAGTCAAGACTTACGTGAACGTTCATAAAGCGAAGGGAGATGTAGATAAACCAAAATGAGCCTTAGTTTCTGATACATTGAGAAGTTCCTTGTAAATGGTTCACATCTGAATTCCTCTCCAAGGATTGTTAGTAAATAAAACTTAAGAAACAAGCTAGATTTAGCAAAAATTGCAGGACATATCTCACACACCCAAACATTTGAAAGCAAGGACATCAGTTATTGAAACTTATGCCTCCCCTTCTTCTTTCACATGCTTACCACTTCTGTATTCTGCTTTTGCTCTTACACCTCCAATAAATATCCAAAGAAGTAACACTATTCTTGTTTCAACCTGGAAAAGTAACAGAAAAAGTTTAGTAGTGATGATGTGCTTTTACACCAATACATCAGAGCATCACAAGTTCCATATGTTCAATGAAGTCTTTACTGCAGAGGTCATTGTTATTGTTAAGCCTCTCAAGCCTCTCCAGAAGTGGCTGAAGGTATACAGCAGCAAACTTAGCATGCTAAAATGTTTAGTGTGTTCACCTCAGGCTACATTTTCAGTTCTGGTTAAAATCCTTTCAACAACACCACCTCTTGCATTCTGGAAACCAGGAATAGTATGACCAAGGGGTATATCCCAAATATACGTGACACCATTCTGAGAGGTGAACCAAAAGGAAAAAATATTTAAGCTTAGAAATAATTAAAGCTTGAGTTTTCATCTAACTAGCATTGTTAAAAGTATCCCAGAAGTGGTTTTATTCTGCTTTGCCTTTTGCCATTTCAGTGACATTTTTGCAAAAAATAAATTCTGGAAGAGCACTAGAACCACACTATAATGCAGCAGGACCTGCACCATAATTACCTGAGTTTGAAAAATGGTGTCTGCTGGCCTGAGCTCCCCTTATAGAAATAACAGTTAAGATAGTGAGATTCTTCTACTTTGCCCCATGTTTTTATGTCTAAATGTTCAGAATCACCACCCAAATAGAGTGTTTGCCTTGCAATTGAGGGAAAAACCCCGTGACAGAGGAAGAATACTTCCAAGTAGGCTTAAAATAATTCTAGCAAAATGTTACTAGTTACAAAGGAAGGAATGTGTCATCTGTTGCCTTTAAATTTGGATAATCTAAAAGGCCAAGAGAAGTTTTTCATGCCAATATTCTGTGTCAGCACTTTCTGATTGTATTATGTTGATTAGGGGTTTAGGTTACATACACGCTCTAGGTCTAGGTTAGAAAAGGACAAGCAATTTTTTTGCATCTACTTTCTATTCTGTGTTTGGTGGAAGGGGGAATGAAATGTCTTTGTTTAATTGGAGAATACTTTATTTATGGAACACACATTGCAGTACTATGATTATTCCTAAGTAGCAATTCATTACATGACTGTGTTTTCCTTCAGTCAAAATAGCTTCCATTTTTCTCCATGATCAGTGGAAAATTTAAATCTTCAAGGTAATGGTCTAATCCACCTCAATCACAAAAATGTTAACGTTTCCTGACTCTCCTTTTTCCCACTGTGCTCCTTCTCTCTCCCTTATTTTCTGTGAGCTACCATCCTAAGTTATTTGCAACAGCCAGGAATGCTGCTTTTTCTTGGCCATGTTCTTTCCCTCTTTTCAGGGCTGCATGCCCTGCGAGAACTGAAGCAGCATTGGTCCAAAGAATATTTGCCAGTAGTGGCTTGGAGTACTGTAACTTCAAGAAATCTTGGCTTCTTGTCTCCAAATACTTCCAAGTACATTTCGAATTCAACGCTGTCTCACTTTTCTTCCCCATAAGAAAAGCAGTGATAAGGAAAATTGTTTGTAGTGTGACTGAACTTTGTTTTGCGAGTGACTCTCGGTAGTGATCAAGAATGTGGTTAGAAGATATTTGTTTTAGAAAATCAAAATTAAAAAGGAAATAAAACAGTGGCATACATAGGGAGATGATCTAGAAAGCCTAAATTGGTAGATTTAGGGATACATGACACAGAGGCAGAATGAATAAATGCTAGTCAAAAGGGGTAAAGGGAATAAGGACCCTTGTCTATAATCACAAGCTAATACTTTGTCTTGAGAATTGTTCAAGGCTGTTAAGTGACAGTTACGTACTTCGTATCACCCACAAAACCTAGGAACATAAAACTAAAGAAACAACTGAGGACTTCACAAATCTGAGCTTCCCATGCAATGAATGTTTCTTCAGTTAAATAGGAAGAAAGGTCTTTCACCACAGCATAAACATTAGTGATACATAAAGCTCTAACGAAGAGTAATTATAAAGCATTTTTAATCTAAAAATACTTACATTGCCAAATGTGAAACCTGAGAGCCCTCTTCCTTCATTGCACAGGAGAATGTGTGACATGTGGAGGCCATATCCTGGTTTACTGCAGCTGAGCATGTGAGTCCAGCTTTTTGAGGGAACCAGTTTAAAGTGTTAGCTACGCAAAAACTACCAGCTCTTAGAATCATAGAATCATAGAATCATTAGG
>WAAD01030590.1:0-16403 GCA_013389945.1 Fregata magnificens
AGGGACCAAGAATGCTGCCATTATGAACTTCACATATAAAATGTCTCAGTAGACAAGGGAGTCATCTGACAATGGAACAGTAAGTAATGGGGTTAAGTTGCTGCAAGGAGAACTTAGTTGTAAATCAGCAAAAGCTATAAATTGAGGGTGAGTGCTCTCAATAGAGATGGATAAGTGTCCTCTCAAGATCCTAGGGAGGGTAGAGAAGCACTAAAGTACACCAGTAGAGAATCTTCATTGCTGAAAGACTAAGAATAAATTAGATAATATGCTTTAAACTATCCAGGTATAGCTGACCCTTCCTTGAGGCACAAGATGACATCTTGATCTCTGCTGAACACATTTGTTATGATTCTACCACCCTTTACATTCTGGCTAACATGCATAAAACACTGACCATGTTCGCTTTCACACAGACTGGACTAGTTCTCCCTACCTCTTTCACCTTAGCAGGGCCAAAGTAGCTACCTTCTACCATCCTTTTACTCTTGGTATGAAAAAGAGTCCTGAAATCTTTGCACAGAGCTGCAGCCACCGATTAAAATTTAAATAGACTTACTAATTTCTCCTAAAATATATCTAATATCAGATACAGATAGCTAGAAAATACAGCAAGTACTACTGAAATATGTACTTGCTGTAGCAAGCTGAATAATTTTCACGTCATACAATAGAACAGAATGTCAGGGCACTGTACAAAATTTTAATTACATAATTAGTTGACTGAGTATTACAACTTTTTCCCCTTCAACTTGAGCCCTACTATATAGATGGTTTGGGCATGTAGCAAACTATTTCCTGGTATAGCTTTATTTGGGTTGTTCCTCATGAATTTTGATACCAATAGAAATCTCAGAGGGACCATCTTAGAAATTGTACTCTGGGTCTCTTTTTGAAGAGGTGATACAAAATGAGGTCATGGTGAGGTTTGCATTAGTCATGTAAGCTAGCTTCACATATACTGTCAAAGAGCAACGGGAAGATTCTTTTTTGTCATTAATGACCCGCAGTTGACTTAGTGGCTACAAGTGAAAAGCTCTGAATTCCATTACCCAGCTCATCTCTGTGAAATCAATGAATGCTTCCCTGATGATACATAAATAGCTCAACCTTTTTAATAAGTGTCAGGAAGGGGCCTTCATTTTCCCCATGTGCCTCTTTATCATTCATTTAAATGGACAGAAAAATGGAGTCCTCTTAGACATTTCCAGGTTTCCAAAACCTCATTAATACAAAATGTAAGACACAGACAGACATCTCCCCCCAGGCAAAACCCCCAACTTGTATCTCTCCCCATTGCATGGGCTGTCACTGAAGATGGGACTCACGTGCTATTCTGGAAATATCCCCACTGAGATTTAATATTAGAGGAGCTATCTGGATTGACGTGTTAGTCTCCACAAAAACACAATTTACACCCATTTAGGAGGGCTGGATACATTAGGCTCAGTTTCAAATTTAGGTTTGCAAGTGAATGTGATAAGAAAGGAATGCTGAGAACAGAGCAAGATCCACGTGTCAGAGTCTTGTGAATCAGAGCAGAAATGTGCTTTGCGACTTCTATGTGGTATCCCCTTCTGCCCCAGGTGGGGAGAGATTCAACTATTTAGCCTGGAAAGAATGAAAGGCTGCTGGCAAACTTCTCTGAAAGTAGTCAAATATCAGTGACACCTTTTTCAGGCTTCTATGATACCCTCTTCCAAATACTTAGCTGCTGGGGAGTTGGGGGGTAATGGTGGTGGTGGTAAACACAAGTCTTTGTGAGGCAGCAGTGACTCAGTGCATGCCTTTTTTGTAGTGGATCCTTGATTGTCTAAACACCACAGAGATGTCCTGTTCTATTCACTAAATAATGTTGGCCTCATTTAGCCATAGATGTATTAATACCTTGCCTCACTTTGGCAACTTCCTCCCTAGGGCATTAAAAAGATTCTATCTTTGGTTTACTGCACCTCAGCATAGTTTGATTAAAACAGTAATAAAAATAAAATAAAAATTAATTTGTAACAGGTAGTTGTGGTCTATTTCAAGGTATTTTGGTTACTTTCCTGATTAGAAGCTTGATTATATTGGCTGATTGCTGCATTTAACTGCAAGTGTTACAAACCACAGATGGCTCAAACTAATGGTCATGAATGTCATTACCAAGTTACCTGCCTGAAGCACTAATGAAAGTCCTTGCTAGCAGCTGATCCCTTTCCTAAAAGGATTGCTTGCATTATTATGTCATTCTTGCATGCAAAATTTTAAAGCGTATGCGTTGTTCTTTGTGGGACACAGCTCTATTTGAAGTCTTAATGATGCAAGAGAAACACGAGAGAGACTAATTGTCTGAAGGCTGGGCCTCCTCGAGTCTAGTCTACGCATGTGACAATCTGCTACATCCATTAGGTTGGAAAACTGCTCCATCTCTAGTGTAAATACAAACCTTGGTTCTACAGAACAGTAAAGCAGGTCTACATTAATGTCCAACCTGACTTGTTCCTTAAAACAGTATTTAGTAGTTTATAGGATTTTCTTTTGTGACTTCTCCAGCTCACGTTCACTCCACAAGGCCTTAAAGGGCTTTTTGCAGCCTGGTGGGGATTGTCACTCTCTCTCAAGGGACGTAGCTCAGTTGTGAGTTCTGGGGCGTGTATTGTACTAGCCAAGACTTTTATCTAGCTTCTTGTATCAATCAGCTTGATAACAACACCAGAGCCTTGGGCCTCTGCAAGTCACTTAAAGCCACCTCAGCTCCATGTAAACAGGTTTTTAGTAAATATAAACATTCCTTGAGCTGGGAGTACAAACAAAGCCAGGAAGGAACCAAGGTTCCTATCAAGATGAGGCTACTTTCTGCTTTAAGCAACGTATTTGCTAGCTCTGCTAGCAATACCTGTCCTCATGCATATATGTATTTTCATAACTCTCATAAATCCAGATGAACAAATCTCCTAAAAAGAAATTTGCGAGGTGAGTAGTCTAGAAAGGCTTTCCATGAAAGGTTTCTGTTGACTTCATGGAAATCTGCTTAAGAGATTTCATTAAAACCTTCCTGCTTAATCTAACAGAGTTCTTAAAGCAAAATGGTGAGATCTTGCTTCTACGCTAAGTCTAATTTTGTATCTGCAGCGGATTGTGAAATGTTTGCAAGTGAGAGCTCTCCTGAATACAGGTGAAGGTAAAAACTCTGCCCTCAGCCCAGTATAGTTAAAAGGTTATCAATTTTTTGTGCAAATTTAAGCTCATGCTCATGTGGACTGAGATTATTATGATTATTAAATTTGCATTGTGATGTCAGAGTCCAGTCAGAGCCATCGATGAAGAGCCTATTGTGCACAATGAATCATAGAATGGTTTGGGTTGGAAGGGACCTTTAAAGGTCATCTAGTCCAACCCCCTTGCAATGAGCAGGGACATCAACTAGATCAAGTGGCTCAGAGCCCTGTCCAACCTGACCTTGAACGTCTCCAGGGATGGGGCATCTACCACCTCTCTGGGCAACCTGTTCCAGTGTTTCACCACCCTCAGCCTAAAAAATGTCTTCCTTCTATCTGCTCTGAATCTACCCTCTTTTCATTTAAAACCATTACCCCTTGTCCTATCACAACAGGCCCTACTAAAAACTCTGTCCCCATCTTTCTTATAAGCCCCCTTTAAGTACTGAAAGGCCGTAAGAATGTCTCCCCGGAACCTTCTCTTCTCCAGGCTGAACAACCCCAACTCTCTCAGCCTTTCTTCATAACAGAGGTGTTCCATCCCTCTGACCATTTTTGTGGCCCTCCTCTGGACTCGCTCCAACACTTTCCTGTGCTGAGGACTCCAGAGCTGGATGCAGCACTCCAGGTGGGATCTCCCCAGAGTGAAGTAGAGGGGCAGAATCACCTTCTTCGACCTGCTGGACATGCTTCTTTTGCAGGATACAGTTGGTTTTCTGGGCTGTGAGCACACATTGCCGGCTCATGTCCAGCTTTTCATCCACCAGTCCCCCCAAGTCCTTTTCCACAGGGCTGCTCTCAATCCCTGCATCCCCCAGCCTGTACTGATACCAGGGGTTGCCCCAACCCAGGTGCAGGACCTTGTGCTTGGCCTTGTTGAACCTAATGAGGTTCACACAGGCCCACCTCTCCAGCTTGTCCAGGTCCCTCTGAATGGCATCCTGCCCCTCAGTTGTGTCAACAGCACCACTCAGCTTGGTGTCATCTGCAAACTTGCTGAGGGTGCACTCAATCCTGCTATCTATGTCATTGATGAAGATATTAGACAGTACTGGTCCCAAGACGGACCCCTGAGGGACACCACTTGTCACTAATCTCCATCCGGACATTGAGCCATTGACTATGACTCTCTGGATGCAACCATCCAGCCAATTCCTTATCCACTGAACAGTCCCTCCATCAGATCCACATCTCTCCAATTTCGAGAGAAGGGTGTTGTGGGGGACCGTGCCAAAGGCCTTACAGAAGTCCAGACAGAGGACACCCATAGCTCTTCCCTTGTCCACTGATGTAGTCACTCCATCATAGAAGGCCACTAGGTTGGTCAGGCAAGACTTGCCCTTGGTGAAGCCATGCTGGCTGTCTTGAATCGCCTCCCTGTCCTCCATGTGCCTTAACATAGCTTCTAGGAGAATCTGTTCCATGATCTTCCCAGGCACAGAGGTGAGGCTGACAGGTCGGTAGTTCCACAATACTATACAAACAGAACAAAACTTTTCCATGGAGGGTTGGGTTTGCAAATGGTTTGCAGACTTTCACTGCTTGGACCAGGGCTCTAGAAAAGGTGGGGGACTGAGCTGCACTTTCTGTAGTTCATAAGGAGATTTTAATTTATATTTATTTATATATATATATATGGATGCATATGTATAGGTATGTGTGAGTGTGCATATAAACAGATGGCCATGTGTGTATGCATATGTGCTGGGTGGAAATGTAGTAATTTCCTATCCATATACTTATTTTCTTTCTCTTTAATGGTGCCAGGACTGAAACATCTCCTACTCTTGTTTGTTTTTTCTCTTTTATTTTTCTTCGGGGGAAAATAAAAAGCTTAATTTGCTGCTTCAGGGTTTGATACTGATGATTCCCATTTGAGTGAGATCTGGTCTACATCCAGAGTCACTTCTGAGTGCACTCTGAGTATCCCAGTGTCAGTGAGCCCAGAAGTCATGAGAACTTTAAGAACTCACTGAAACTTTTCTGAGTTCGTTCAAATCTGACATAGGACAGCCCTGCTGTCTTTAGATATCCCACTTCTGGTTAAAAACAGAAAATGATAGGCATTAGGAATTGAAATATCCTATTTTTAGATCCTTGCCATGTATGCCTATGGAAAAATACACCATCCTTTTAAAATCTTGCTGAATATCAGTAGAAGCCTAAACATAGGCGGAAGGGTTTGGCTGGTTTCTTGTTTTGTTGAAGTGGTTTGCTCATATCTAATTGTCTTGTCACTTTGATGTGGGAAATATGCTGAGACACAGCACAGTAAATGTGAGGTTATGCAGCATGAAGTCTATACTGAAAACCATGCAAGTCTAGGCCTTGAATGCCTGATACCAGTTCAGAGAGCAAGCATTTAGCCTGATTTTTTTTTTTTATTACAAGTTTCTAGTTATTTGTGGGTTTGGATAAAGACTTCCCGCAGCTCTTATCAGTGAGAGGCTGGCAATCATAGATAGCACACTGTGCTCTTCCAGAGCACAAATATTGTTTTTGGTAAAGCATTTTGTGTTGTTTGTATTGTATTGTAACACTTCAAATTAGAGCTGCTTCTCTTGATATAAGGTAACAGATTGTAGCCACCTTTTCTCCTTTTCTAAAACTTCTTTAGTGAAAACCTACAGAAGAAACTTGATTGACTGTGCATCATGGTAAAATTTAGATTCTTAGTTTACTTCTGCTTGCTGTCTGAAGCCCATACCAACCTGTAACTTTAAATTTTACTGCAGAAGGCAATAGTTCCTTTAGGCTATTCACACTGCCTGAGAAGCAAGCCTTTAAGCTCATCACGTTGACCTGTTTAGATGTCTTCATGTCTTAGCACACGAGACTGTTGAAAATGAAGTGATATCAAAAGACGCTTAGCCAGTCTCCTTTGTAAGATGACATGCGAGATGCAATTCAGGAAGAATTTCTTTACCAAAAGAGTGGTTAAACATTGGAACAGGCTCCCCAGAGAGGTGGTGGAGTCGTCAACCCTGGAGGCGTTCAAAAAAGACGTGGCACTCCAGGGCCTAGTTTAGGAGTCATGGTGGTGTTAGTTGATGGTTGCACTTGATGATCTTAGAGGTCTTTTCCAACCTTAACGATTCTATGATTCTATGCAAATTTTGCTTAGGTAAAAGGATACTTGATCAATGAAAGCTCACTTGTCTAATGACACCAAGTAATTTTGTTTTTTCATTTGGTTTGAGCCAGCATATTGACCACAGTGCCATCAGTTCTCTAACACCTTCTCGTTCATGTTGGTGCTTAAATTACAGCTGTTTGCAGAAACCTTGGGTCTCTCAACCTGGGATAGTGTCACTACTGCTTTGCTGTGTAAGCAGTTACGTGCAGTTTTCATTGTCAATATTTGAGGGGTTTCTTCCCTTCTTACAGTAAATCTTCCAGTAGCTTCCCATAAAAAGACCGTTGCAATTATCATCTGGCCTCTGCCTACCACAAACCAGATATTTCATACAATGATTGCTGCAGTAAGTCTAATAAGTTGTAATGCATGCTTTAGAAAGATGGTGAGGCTGATTTAAAAGCCCCAGTGATAATGTGTTTATCTTGCTAAGCTACTCTACCAGTTGATTACTCTCTTACAATCTTAGAGTGTAAAGTAATATCATGGCTACACCTCACAATCTAATTATAGGAAGGAGCATTTATAGCTCTTCAAAGTCCTTCTCAAATAAGATTTCTTTGCTATTTGAAGTATTGATTTTTTTTTTTTAAATCATTGAGATTTTAAATTGCAACTGACTTCAGATTAATGACCTGCTTTGTGGCAGGTTTTACAGAAAACTAACACTGATCACTTTCCAGCAACAAGTACTTTCATTTCATCAATATATTCCAGCTGTTACAGGAGCCATTCTGTATGTACAAATGCCACCACTGCAGTATTCAGGCTACCTACCAATATGCCAAATGTGTGTCAGCATGGAGAAGAGAAGCAAAAATCCTAATCTAATACTTGAAAAGATGCCAATAATGTAATTGCTACAGAAACCATAATTATAAATCATTAACTGTTAATAATGTGTTTAAAAGACTCAAAGCATTACTGATGGTGAACTATCATCCACACGATTCATTTACATGCTAGACAAGCTTGAAGGATCTACGCAAGAAGACTCAAGGTGACAGCAGAAAAACTAAGAGAAAATAATTTTCTAATCCTACATTTCCTTTCACTTTACCACAGTTGTTACCACTAGCTTTTTAGTTGGAAAGATTCCTTTTACAAAATTGAAGTGATTAATTTCTGAAGACTGAAGTAACAAAGCAAGCCTTCGTTAAATGACATTTGTTGTCTCTTTATTAATATTTGCACTTCTTACTCATAGTGCACAGTTTTACTGATCCATCTCCACTGTAACATATGGGTTAAATCTTGAGCTACCACAATAGGAACAACTACCTGTATCACAGAGGCATTTAGGAGTTTGTGTTGGATCTTCTATGAATTTTTAACAACATAAAGTTATTTTTAGTAAACCATGCTCCCTTAACTGCAGAAGTCTTTGCTGGAGAGAGCTGGAAGGAGATGTAATCATTATCCTGAATAGAGAGTTAGATAACTGAGCCTAGACTGCAAATGTAGAACATAAAAGCACACACCCCCCCCTGCAATGGGGTAGACGGATTTCTACACCTAAACTTAGTGTAGACCACAGACACCTCTTCTTCCCTCATACTGAACACATAAAGTACAAATTTCAAATTCACACATGAAAGTAGGATTGCAAATGTACTGTTTTGTCTGTGATAGGAAGTCTCAGAAGTACTCCAAGCGCCTGGGCCCAAAGTCTGTTTGGAGGAAATACAACCTAGGACCATACTTAGTTGCAACCAGGAAACACAGTTAAAGGCAGGTGTAAATATCAGACACAGTAACCATGAATGCTGGAAAAATTATGGGAGATGTGTAGCAGCAGTCTTCAGGTGCCACTGGCCAATATGGTTACCTACACATATTACTTAAACAGGAAATAATTTTGCATTCTTACTCATTTCAAGCCAAAAGAGCACTAGATTTAGTAGCCTACCTATCTCACTCAAGTTTTAGTCAGAATAGCCTCACAGCAATAAGGTCAAAAGAATAATAAAACCATATAAGTCACTGGGGTTGGCTGCATGTTTCTCCAGTCCTTCTCTTTACAAGATTACCTATGCAGTAATTGTTTCTTCTGTGTAATCAGCTGCTCTCCTGATTTGATGCACTGTTGTAATGCACCGACATCTCAAGGCTGTACATACATGTTTTCAAAGTAGACTTGTCTGCTTTTATTGGCCTTCTGTAGAATTAAGATGCGTTGCTAAATCTATTGTTAATGTTCATGAAATAGTTGAGCAGATGCTTTGGGGTTTTTCCTACTCTTTACTGTCATTGCTTATTTCATTATACTTTTTTCTTCCATAGAAAGTGAACATAAATATCTTTCTGTCCAAGTAGATGATGATACAGGGGGAAGAAGAGATTGAGTATTTAAACCTGGCTGTCCTACCTGGAAAAGAAAAGTTGTGAATTGTCCTACCTATCAAGTCAACAATAAAATGCCTGAATGTGCCAAACTGTTAGTCACATAGGAAGTACCTGTTAGTATGAGGAATCATAGAACTCCTAGGAAATGTGTTGCTTATTGATGACAAAGCAATTTGTTTTAAAAAAGCTGTTATTTTAAAAAGCTTCATCTGGTAACTTGTACCACAGGTTTAAACATCTCCTCTCTGCATATAAATGTTCTGCTTATGTGAATCTTGGGAAAGCTTCAAAAACGCCATCTAAAAATGCCAAGCAAAATAAATTTATTTTGCTTTTGGAATAATAACTGTCATTAATAATAAGAATAAAAGAAAGTATAAAAAAGCTATAGCCGATATGATGATCAAAAAAGTCCACCTGAATGACTTAACATCTACAGTGCCTCTTCCCACAAAGAAAACACATCAAAATTGCACAAAGCAAAGTAAATATGGCAGGCCCTTTTTGAAAGACAACCAAACCAGTTAGTCAAAGTCATGATTTTGTTGGTAGGATCTTCAATTGCAACTCTAAATCATTGCTAGAAATAATGAGTTGAGGACTGAGAAAGATGCAATTCAAAATATGTAAGACCAAAGATGAAGGAAACTAGCAACAAAGCACCAAAAGTAAATATAGAAATTAACACAAGATCATCACAACCTGTTGTATCTGGAAAGAATGATGCAGAGTGAGCCAATCCTTAAATTAAATCCATTGGTGTCTAACATGGAGATCCTACATAATGTGCATATATGAATAACTTAAGGCTTTTGAGATTATTGGCAGTTTCTCAAACAGAACAAAAACCTCATGCAGACATGTGGTCTATCTGAACTGCAAAAGCAAGCAGGCCTACTGTTGACCAAGAGATGAATTCACTTGTACTTCAATGTTTTACCCAAGCTGTGTGTCTGACCTAGAAACACCTTTTGACTGATCAGTTGTTGCATTAAGTATCCAGTGGTTGTGGAGAAAATTATATACTAAACATTCCCTAGATATAGTTTAGAGAAGTGTTGAAGTAAAGTTTTATTTCTGGAAATGTATAATCTTCTTACATTAGCCTTCTGCCTTTGTGGAAAGGATTACTTGCACAGAGTTGCTGGGTCTGTGACAGGTTTGCAAGAAGAGAGTGACAAGGGTGGTATATGCTCCCAAATTGCCTCCCCAGTTGCTAAGTAACAGATGTTCAGCTCTCAAGTGACTGGAAGCAGCTTGATTGTCTGGCTGAAGGAAACTGCTGACTTCTGTACAGCATCCTTGGACAGACTTTCTAAAGGGTTTAATAGTGAGGAAAGCCAAAACCTACTGCTCTGAAAATAAAATGTTTTATACGTACATCAACATAACATGTTTTGAGTGTGTTGTTTAAGATATTGTATATAACACATTGTTCAGGTTGAAACTAAGCAACCACACCAGGAAAACAGTGTTTCCTTGCAGAGGAGGGAAGCAATTCTTCTGCAGGGGAGGTTGGTGGTTGTGCACTATGTGCTCTGTAGGCAAGTCTTAGATGCCAGGCAGAGCTGGCAGTGCTACATTTATAAAGGCTGGGAATGTGAGCCCTTTGCTTGCTAGGACTTTAGCTCTTGAACTCTGGCCTCGAGTCATGCAAAGTATGAGAGTTCTTACTTGCCATGTTGATGGGTAGTTAAGCTGTTCAAATTTATTCAGAAAAATGTGTATTGGGCCATAGTTAAACAATGGTCACTTCTTCAGAAAACTCTCCTGTGATGAGTAAATCTAGAAATCACATTCTTTGGATGTCATTTGTTGTGGTTTAACCCCAGCCAGCAACTAAGCACCACACAGCTGCTCACTCACCCCCCTTCCCGGTGGGATGGGGGAGAGAATTGGAAGAGTAAAAGTGAGAAAACTCGTGGGTTAAGAACAGTTTAATAATTGAAATAAACTAAAGTAAAATAGTAGTAGTAATAATAATACATGAAGCAAGTGATGCACAATACAATCACTCACCACCTGCTGACTGATGCCCAGCCTGTCCTTGAGCAGCGATCACTGCCCCCTGGCCAACTCCCCTCAGCTTATAGACTGAGCACGATGTCATGTGGTATGGAATATCCCTTTGGCCAGTTTGGGTCAGCTGTCCTGGCTGTGCCCCCTCCCAGCTTCTCGTGCATCTCCTTGCTGGCAGAGTATGGGAAGCTGAAAAGTCCTTGACTAGTGTAAGCACTACTTAGCAACAACTAAAACATCAGTGTGTTATCAACATTATTCTCATACTAAATCCAAAACATAGCACTATACCAGCAACGAGGAGGAAAATTAACTCTATCCCAGCTGAAACCAGGACATACTGATGCTTGATGCTCTTGATTACCTTAGATTAACTATCATTTGTAACACCTTTGGCCATATGAAAAAAACCTCACATTTCTCTTACTATCATCCATAGCATATGATAGTATGGCATCTTCCTGCATCAGTGTGATTGAGCTGGTATCTCTCCGTCTTTGCAGGACACCTCTGCAATTGCTAGTCTTATCAAATATCCATTGAAGGCCACAAGTATTGTTCAGAGACTTTAGTGGGCATCAGGTCAGCTCTTCCTGAGGGTCCCCATTTACAAAAGGTAATAACAGTCTGTGGGTTTTAGCAGAAAACTTATCACATGATAACATTTCTTGGGTTTGTGGTACATGAATGCAAAACTATAACTTCTGAAGCTATTCCAGTAGGTAGCCACCTTACCAAAACCCAATATAATTTAGGTCCCAAGTAGAACAGCAGCTCACTACCCAAGGTGATAGAAGCTTCTGCTGTTGCACTGACTTTGCAGCAAAAGAGAATTAAAGACTATGGGGTTTTGTGAAAAGGAGTGAGATTCATCTAATCCTTTTAGCTCAGATTGAAATCTCATCCTGCAACACCACTCAGATGATTGAATCAGACACAGCTGAAAAAGGAGGAATGTAAGGAGCTTTAACTCTGTGCTGGGTAAAAAGGAACTCTAAGAGGTTTTCAAAGACATGCTGTGAGTCCACCCTTAAGTGTATGTACACCAAATAAAAAATCAGCCACCTACAACTCCAGAAGAAAAACAGAACTAAGCTTTGCAGACCTGTTGTCCTATTGCAAATCCCATGAAAACAAATACTCAGTATAAATACCACAGTACACACACTTTTTGCAGTGCAGGGTCAGCTATTTATTCCCGTTTAATGAAACACTTCAGCCAGCATCTCATCATGTTTGATGTGTATGTGAGATAAAGGGCTTTGTGCTGGACTAGAAGAAAAGCTAACCTACCTACTCCTGTAGTAAATTGATCCACATTTAGAAATGAATGTATGGTAGCCTAAGATGTTACGGACGTATCCTTCTTGCCTCACCTGTAAATCACACTGGTGAATGGACTTTGATTCTCAAGGCCTAATGTAAAGTACATTGAAATCAGTGTAAGGCAAGTATTTTCTTTGGGCTGTAGTCATGCAAGTGTACAATCAAACTGCTCCAGAAAGAACATGCTGTTAGCTACCTGAGAGTGAAGAGATGGAAAAATATTTTTTAAATGAATCCATAAGAAAGCATTGTGAAGGATGAACATAACTAACTCGAACAAGACGATTGCTCTATTTCCATGCTCTGGAAGAAACATAGAGCATTCCTTAGCACATGACCTGAACATGAAAACAGTTTCCAATAAAGCTGTCATTCATTCTGGCTTGCATTACTTACAAAGGATATATATTTACCTGTTACTAGCAGGATACTCCCTATCGTTATCCCCTTGCCCTTCAAAAACCAGTACTGACTGGTGTTTAGTTGCATCTTTTGTTTAATGGCTAAGAAGGAGTAGCTGTCCCTATAGTGCTATTCAAAACCCTGATAAGCCCATTCAGACATTAGGCATGGAAGTGTACACAACCTGTAAGCTACAATTTGATGCATCTTTTGCTCCAAGGATGCTGTAGTCTATTCTTTAGCATACAATTGCCTTTTCTTTTTCCTCTAGACATCTACTGAGAAATTGCTTCCAGATCTTGGGTATGAAAAGGAAAGGAAGGGAATCCAAACACATTGAAAAAACAAGTCTTTTGTGAGAACATTGGTGAATAAATTATTTGATAGTAACAAAAAGTTCTGATCTAACACACACATTGTGTGAGATGAAACATTTTGTGGCCATTTTTGTATTGGGAAAATAGGGACCAACATTATGTCACAGGCAAAGTATCTCCACCTGAGCAAAACACTTGAGTATGTTCTTAATTTTAAGCACATCAATAGATCCATAACCCTCCAATTACTGTTTTTTATTACTATGTATAATCCTGAGGTCCTTTCTCAGAGCTTTTACTTCTTATTTCTTCTAATCAGGCAAAACTCCCAATAATTCCATAACACACTTGAGGCGTTATGCAAGCTATTTATAGATGCTTTCAACAGAAATAACTTGGACAAATCTGTCATGCAGAGACTTCCAAGCAGTAGCAGCAGGGTGCAAAGTTCCCTCTGCATCTTTTCTGTGAATTCACACTAGAAACTGGAGGGGCAAGTCAGGCAACTTAAAACCTCTCAAGTATCTTGTGTGCAGCTGACAGTAGCATGCTGATGAATAGAGTCAGGTTTCCTGGTCTCTGCCTGAATTGCGAATTGTATTTGCAAAATACAGCCTGGTTTGAAATGAAAAGAGAACGTTGACCCACATAAATATTTTCAGAAGATGATGGATGTATTGAGCTAGAACCAACCTAGTATAAAAATAGATTTCTGGTTCTTTTATTTTGGCACAGAAACAATGAGATGTGGGAAGAGGAGAAAGAGCCTGAGAAACTCTGTATCAGCTGCTCCCAGCTGAGCCCAGAGGCAAGCCTGCGAAGTTGTATCCTCCCAAGTTTTCCAACCACGGGTTTATCTAAAAATGTTTGAAAACTTACTTCTTTTCATCTTAGGTTCCTAAGGAAATGCATCTTATGAGGTTTTGATGCCCATTTTCTCATCACGCCCTCAGTAATCTTTGTACTCAGTAAAGTTCAAGCAGATATGATAGCGGAACAAAGGGCTTAAGACATTAAATTCCTGTAAGGTTTCTGAAAATAAGTAGCCAAAGAGCAAAGAACCAACCTATTTAAGATGCTATATGTACCAAATTTAATCTATTTTCTCACAGAGCGAAAAGCTGCACTGTCATGTTTTGACAATAAGGAAACCGATGTGGAAGAAAGGTATTAAAAACTTCCAGTCATGAGAAACTCTTTAATCCTTTAGTGGCATCAAAGAAGCCAACCCTGAAACAAACTCTTTGAAAATCACATCCCTAGAATTGCTACCATCTTTGCAATAGATCTTTTGATGTTAATTTACCACCAGTTTCAATCCATGCAATAGTATTAGTAGGTGATATCTGTTCCACTGAATAACCTTTCCTTCTTAATCTGTACATAAATAAATCACTTGCAGAGGAAAAAAAAAAAAAAAAAAGAGGCTTCTCAACATCTCTAGTTCAGTTCTAATACACATGGGATACATAAAAATGTGGACTGGGCAACAAATGGTCTACTTTTGTTCAAATTATTTTACACTTTTTGAAATTCCTTTGTCATTAATGCAGTCATATCTAGCAATGAAATGTGACTGTGGTTTTGCATTTTCAAGCATTTTGTTTTTTCCCTAGGAGGCTCCTTGGACAGTATCTGACTGAGGCTTTAGTTTGGTTGCTAGATTCATAGTCTTCAGAGTCAGTGTGAACTCCATGCTCAGAGCACATTTAGACAACCAAGTCAGTCAAAGTTCACACATGAAGAAGTTATAAAAGGTGAAGAAGGTCCAAATTTGATAAAAAGCACAGTTCAAATTTGAATTAAAACCCATTTGAATGTTAGAGTTCCTTTCATACTTCTGTCTCTGTCATAACTAAAGGAAGGTGATGGTACACTTCTCTTCCACTGTTTGTAATGCTGGTGCTTGTCCATTTGATTGCAAAAACTAGTAAAGTTTTAGAAAAAGATGGGAAGACAGAAAATGTTTGCATGACATATCACAATAAAAAACAATGTTCTTGTTAAGCTGATTTCACTAAAAAATGAAGAGGCAGAGAAGGTTCTAGTTTGCTAACTTAAAAGCAAAACTTGAGCTCCTCCATAATAAACGGATCTCTGGACCCTGACTCTTTGTTCAGCTGCCTCACTCCAGAGAAGACTACCTTTTATGATACTATATTCTGCACAGATGGTAATCCAAAATGTATTGAAAATTTCTGATGTCGTTCAGCTACTGGTTGTGCATTCAAACTAGCTGTATGCATCACTGTAGGGTTGCCCATACTGGAGCAGAACAGTAATTTATCTAATTTAGTATCCTTCTGCTTGGGGCAAAGCAAAGTAAAGGAAATTCCACAATAGACATCTACTGATGAGGATAGTAGAAAGTATTAATTATGAAATGAAAAGGATAATAACTAATTTCTCCCATCATTAGCCTTTGCTTGTATGAATTGGGAGTAATTACAAAAAAGGGTGGGAACAAGAACATAGTTGGGCTATGTATTGACACTGAACGTTCAGTGTGACTACAGCTTCTGCATTATAAATGAGCTAACTAGTCATTGTCTGCACCTACAACTTTGCCACTGGAAAAGAATCCCAAAGGAAATCTTTCCTTCTAATCTTCTACCCTTACATATGACCAGATTAGCAGTCTGAGCTGAGCTTCAAGAATAAAGGCAAGGCCTGGTCCCTAGAGCTGATTGTCAATATTGTGTGCTTGCCAGTTTCCTCCTGGGATTCCATCTGCTATGAACTCAGTGCTGCCATTCAAAAGGAGACCCAGGCACAGACCACAGGAGAGTTCTTTCCAGAAATTACTCCAGTAGTTTGGACACAGTCCATACCCTGCTTGGAGTGCTTCATCTCAGACAATCGAACATCCAAAAGTCTTTAGGCCGCTGCATGGCACTCATGTCACATGGTATACCCACAGCACTGGTCTGTCAAACAGCATTTCACCAGGCAGCAGCACAGCAGTCACCATTATTTCAGTCCCTGTGAACTGAAAAGGAAAATCAAAAAAAGAGTAATAGTCATTTTAGTTACTTTGCTGAGATACATTCCAGAAGAATGTGACCTGAGTAAGCATGAGAAGGGAAGCTTGGTATGCAAGAAAGATGTTTTTGTTTTCCGAAGAAAGAATGAGATGCGAACTACTATTCACACAGCCGTACAGCAAGTGAATAGGAGTGATGGGACTAGGGCCCAGATCATCTGCTCTCTGATCCAAGTAGCTATGCAGTAGAGTTCTAGTAGTTGCACATCTAAAGATCACCATGTGTTGGGGTAGATGGAGGCATAATCTTAGGACACCCAGCTATTATATCACTATAATATTGGGATTACCACAGCAGACAGGATCACATATTTGTTGTCTGATACGTAAGCAAGTCTGATGTGTCCTGATTGTGCCACACTTCTGCCTAAATGTGGTGCAGATGCCTGCGTTCTGGCTCTCCTGGACTTGTGTATGTCTGACTTGGTGGTGTGTATGTCTTAAGTCTAGCACATTGCACCTCTCACCCATCTGTGAGAGTCTCGTTGGGCTCACTGCTTGTGTGTTGCACACTTGATTTGCACGTATGCAGCAGCTATCTGTTAAAGGACTCAGGCAGTCTGCTCACAGGATGTGCGCTGATGACATTTCTAAGGAAAGAAAAGAATAATTGT
>WAAD01030591.1:1061-11902 GCA_013389945.1 Fregata magnificens
GCATCTCTTCCTCCAGATATAGTCCACATACATAAATAATCATTACATACCTCTGATATAGAAGTAATATTTTTAGAAAAAAGTCCGAGCAGAAGGCCTTTAAAACAATGCAGGAGTATGAAAAAAAAAATGTGTGAAACAAGTCGGAGTTGATGCCTGTCCTGAGTAGTTATGGCTTTAGTTAGGAGTCTCTACTAACAAAGTGCACCTTTTTTGCAGTTGGCTTTTTTCCCAAAAAGGATGCAGAAGTGTAAAGGGTTCTTAATGAGTTTCAAGTTGCACACCAAGAGTAGGAACCACTATAATTATCACAGCTGTTTTAACTCAATAGAATAGAAAGTACAGTATGGAGCATTTCTGGTTCATTCTCCCCAAATGTAGTTTAACAGACTTGGTTTTCTCCAAATACATATTGTGAAAGCTGCACAAAGCAGATTTAATGATCTGACTGAGACTTCTGCACTTCCCTGTGATTTCAATTGGTTTCAAACGTGACAGTGCACTGGAAGGACAATATATATACACATAAATAACATAATTACATCATCACTTTTCAGAGGGAAGACATTCCAATTCTACCCTCATGGAACATTGCTATATTACACCCAACAGTCCAGATCTGGCCATACTGGAAATATTAGGATAATTTAGGAAGAGTAAAAGGAGTTAACTAAATAGAAACTGGATTATTTACTTTGGGGGCAGCAAAATGAACAGACAAAGGGCTCCCTTTTAAATACTTGCTGTCCCTTTGCCTATGTTACATACAAACCAAACACAAAGAGTTAACACCACATTTTGAAGAGCATCCTGACAAAGTTTGTGCTAAACTAGGATCTAACAGCGAAGGCTATTTGCTACACAGAACTTCTCACTTTTGCACAGAAAACACCACCCATGGCTTCCACAGGGCTTTCTTCTTACCATCCCATACACTCTTCTAAAGAACAGAATAGCCTTTCTATTGTTTATCACATGGTATAACAAACTTCCAAAAATACTGTAATTTAAACACATTGTTCCAGATGTTCCAGTTTCCTTCATCACACTGGCATTCATGTCACCAGCATTTAATGGATGTTCCAAACCTACATAGTTAATAATGCCTCTGCTCAAAAAAGTGCCCAAGACAGCAAGGATGCTTATCAGAAAGTGTTCTTCAAGTTTTCAGCGTAGAAATCTTAATCTGAAGATTCAATACCTTTTTTGTTCCCTTTCACTCCAAAAGCACACATGGAAGATGCTGGTGGCAAAATAAAATACAGCACCACACTTCATTTTGAATCACCTTCTCCTCTTTCAACAACTCTATTACAGCCTTCATTAGTGGAAATTAGAAGTACAGCAAATAGCTAATGAAGTACTGTCCATCTAGTGCTATGGTGCAGCCCCAGGACATTACAATTACATGCTTTCTCAGAAGACAAGCATCAAAGGAAAATAAATGTATCTGTCCAAATGGTACCACCCAGAAGCAGCATGAATGCTTCACGCTGGCTGCACCAAGTAGTTAGTAGGGCCAGTCAAGTATATCAGTTTTGGAAAAGTCTTGTTCTCTGAGGGGAACAGGGTGCAGAAAGAGTGATAAACAATAACAAAATTACACGGGGAAAAAAGAAAACAGTGAAGAACTGGGGACCGATTGAGGGGTAAAGGAGTAGGGTTGGGAGGAAAGCAAAAAGAAGATCTATAGATAACTATTTCTACATATAAAGGAGAGGTAAATAAGTAAGAAGTTTTAGAAACATGCAGACACACATATTCTGCTACTTGGTTACTGTAATAGACCAAGAAAATGTTCTTTTCAGCAGCACCTGCCTGCCCTTCCCAAAGAGGGGTCATACTCTGATCTTCTGACTTTACTAGAATCCTAAACAAACAGAAAGTCCTCTAGAAATAATTATAGTTGTAAAAGGTCCACCTAAAAATACAAAGAAAAAGTCATGGCCAAAGCACTCAGACATAGTACTTTGGCATGCTTTAATGTCCCTTGGAAAAAAAAAAAAAAAAACACCAAAACCCCCAAAAAAAACCAACCCCACCAACTATTAAGTGGGCAAAGTCTGTGCCATGAGTTTGATGACTCACTAAGAGGCTGCATTATTTTTTACAATCTCTGCTGATGCTGCACATGCTTTCATGAGCTGCTGCCTGACTGCAAAGCAGACAGCATGGGCTGCAGGTTGTTAATTTAATTGTCTTACCAACTGGATCTCCTTCAGGACAAACACTGAGGGCTCTCCTCTGTACTATACCATGGAAAGCTCTCACTGAAAGCATTGGGTCAAACTTTCAAGCACCTGCAGTGACTACAGCCAATAATAAAAACTGCTCAGAAAGTAAGACTTGAAGAAAAAGATTAAGGAAATTAGGATTCAGTTATTCCAGCTGCTTGCTTTATCCATCTCTTATCAATCTGCTTGTAGATTAATCAATACCTGGATGGCAAATGATTTCATACACACAGTGACCTTGTAAAATATTCCAGCAAGAAGAGAAATTCAACCAGGCTCTCCTCACAACAATAAGACTGCTCGCTACAGATCCTGTGAATAGTGGGACCATATAGCTGAAGCTAATATTAAAGTCACAGCAGTACATTTGACGTTAATGCCAAGTACAACATACCCACAAGGTATATGCTTTCCATCCCCTTTGTCAGGGGTGAGGGTTTACATTTGTGCCCCCTGCTTTTGTCTCCATCATGCTGACACAGCTGCTTGGAATGAACCAGACAAAGGAACAGTTTTCTTGAGTTATTTTTCAGCTGGATCAGTTCATTAAACTGGTTCACATCACAAACTGGCACAGTAGAGTCAACACCCTCCAGACAAAAGCAATAGCCAGCAGTGGGCATTGCTGCCAAGATGATCTAAACACTGTCCAGTGCTAAAGGAGACAGTATCAAATACTAAATCATTAAACATTCAATACTCAACTATTTTTAAAAACCCATGCAAAAAACACCACCACCCTACATTATTGTTGCACAAAAAACTAAACTGACACATACTAACCTAAGTCAGTATGTGGGTCACCAATTGTTCTCAGATCACAAGCCATCAGAAAGGGATTAAAAAATTATTTACTGCATCTCTCCCCCTCCTTTTTTATCATTAATAAATTTTTTAAAATCACAAATATTGGGATTATGATTCCGTATATAGACTTGTTTCTATACTACCCACTTATTGTTCTCTCTAACTTCCCAGTACCGGAGTAGAATAGAAGACAGTTTATTTTTGCTTGTTTTCCTCTTTAAACTTTAATGGTTATTTTATTTTAAAAATAAGTTAGAGAAACACTGACCCATCAGATGCCTCAAAAGCTTCATCTAGTATTAAAATATATCAGTTCAACTGGTGATTTTTGCTTTCCCACTTTCCTCTTAAGCTGTTCAGCCCACTTGAACCTGTCAACTCAGCATTTCTTTTCTCTTCCACCCCTGAAATAGTGTGTCTGGGACAATGGTATTCCCAACTCAGGCACAGATGCTATGGCAGCATCTGTACCATTCTGTATACAAAGCATTTTGTTTCCTTGAAAGGTAATGTAACAAAGTACACCCTTACTTGGTGCACAAGATCTGCCCTACCAATCACAGCTCCTGGTATTTCAGACTGGCTGCATGCAGTATTTTTAGATTATATCTGAGTTTTAACTTAAGAAAAATGTGCTATTAGAGAAAGCAGACAGGGACAGAAAGTTTACTGTTGCTTTACTGGCAGAAAACACAGGTAGAAAAATCCACACGGTTACAAAGACTTACGCAGCACGTTCCCCAGTAGTCACAAGCTGAAATTGTTCAAACAATGATCATGAGCACTTCAAACTTCATTAGGGAATGCCTTTCTATTTCTGCAGCTGGCAAGAGGAACACATCTCAAGTATGAAATCAAAACTTACTAGAAGCTTTGAAAGAAATCTTGAAACAGTATTAAGAGAAAATGTACATAGTTCACTAAGGGGTTATCCAGTTCAGTCCTTTAACATGCTATAGTGGACACACAGCAGGTATCAACAAACCATGTCCCATAACTTCGCTTGGGTTTGGTTATGATCCATGAACTAATGCTTTTCTTTAGAAGCTTTTACTTCAGGTTCAGATGTTTTGCATGTGTTTCATGTTTCAACTGGTCTACCAGTTTCTGAATAATCTGACAAAGATCTATGCAACCTAGAGGTCTCTACCAGACAGAACTCTTGAAATTCTTGTAAAATTTCTCAACTCCTACTGCATCTATCACAGACAATAAATTAAGTGATAAATTATATAGTAATTACCATTCGAAGTTAACCAGGTTTAGCAGCACAGTTCTTGCAGTGCCATAGGACCTGTTGAACCAAAACTCGAAACCCACTGTTGATGCTGCTCCTTGAAGCAGCTCAAGTGTCTGAAGAGCATTGTACGAAGGTGGCAATGGGGATGAATAGCAAAGCAGTCAAACCTTAACAGCCATGAAGAGCCACACAGCACCTCAGACCTGGGCACAATGAGATGAAGAAAAGAATAACCAGACCTCAGCTTCCCACCAATTGCTTGTGTCTGCCCAGGAAAGGTCCTTTACCTGCAAAGCATTTCCGCCCAGCCGAAGGGGAGTGGGCAGGAAGGCTTTGGCTGTTACATACTAGGACTGAACAGGCTGCTAAATTTCTTTGCCTTGAGCTACCATCACAATTTTGTCACTTTCATTGTTAAAGGTGCTCAGTTTGCCTACACCAATCCTTTCACAGCCTTCACCTGAGGGAAACAGTGTGCACAAAGACATAAAGAAAACTGTAAGAAGCAAGAAATGAGAAGCTCATTGCAGTTAAGTATTCAAAGCTGATGAAGTACGAGTTTTTTAGGTTATTTTTAAACATTGCCGCAATACTGTAATGTGCTAAAATGCTCAAAAGCCAGCATCATAAGACACACTACCTCGGATTCTGTAATATGAAAGCACTTCCAACACACCAGTCGATGTGTCAACAATTGAGCTTCAGGGTTTTTTTTCTTTTTCATTTCTTCCTTAAATAGTATTCTGATATTCAAACAAGAATATTAATTACTTCACTGAATAGAAGTATCCTAGGGCTTTTCATCTCCTGTTCAGTGTATTATGATGTACTACATGGATTAGATTGTACCAGCTGCTAATTCTTTTAAACACTGTTCACTCAAACCTTCTACATGTGTGTTATTACACAGGAATTGTCAGGCCAATTAGGACTAATGCAGCCCAAGCTCAAGTAGTGGTTGTTTGATTCCTGTAGGGATAAGACTGAAGAAAGGATGCAATAATGTTAAGAAATAAGGAAAATTCTTCTAACGGCTAGACAGACATTACTTCATGGTCAGAAAAAAGTTGTGGCTAATTTGCAGCCCCGATATTGATTTACTTCATGACCTTGAATCAGTCCTTACAAGTCTCACCAGGCATGTTATGGGATTTGAGATCCTCAGTTGAAGTACTAGAACTGTGCAAAATTAAGGCCTAATTCGGGAACATCTGCCCCCCCCCCCCCCCCCCCCCCCCCCCCCTTTTTTTTTTTTTTAAAACTTGGGTGATACACTCAGTGACTTCAGTAAGAGAGAGATACTAAAAGTTGCTTAGCCAGCCCCTCCGTAGAGAGTCACAATTTTTCCCCCTTTAGGCTCCTTATTTACCCCACAAACACATGCAAATTGACTTCAAGCTGGAAAATTTCAAGAAGCAAAAAACATTCCAGAGATTTAAGACTTAACAGTGAATGGATATTTATTAAGTACAGGGAGTGGACAGAGAGTGGCATTGGTTAGTCAGGTTCCACACTTCCCTGCCCCTCCTCCATAGTTACTTTAAAGACAATAAACTTTATAATGAAGTATCGATAACATCTTCCCATTTAGGCTAACAGGCTTATTGCGCGCTCCACCACAGAGTATGCTGTTTTAATTAGCAAGATGGATCTCAGAGCTGATATGTTCTGTTGTGCTATAATTCCTGCCTTTACAGTAATTTTCTCCTGTTTTTCACAGTAAAATGTGCTATAAATCCTACTTAGGCTGCCTCGCTGGCCTGTTGCTGCTCAGAGTCAATCTTTCAGGCCCTCCGTTTCCATGACAACTTCCCGCCACCCTCCCCTCCACAGGATTATCCTACGGCCCCCTGGGGAGACAGCTGGGATGCTCGATGCTCGTGGGCTCCCAAAGCTGGAGCTCCATTCAGTCACCTCTCTACCTTCGACCAGTTTGATTTGCCCAGCCTTGCCACGCTCCCCGTGCCCAGGGCTGCACCCAGGGAAGTGCGAAACCAGTCCTCTCTTCATCCCTCTTGAATGGGGATGCCTAGAAAAATAGAAGCTTGGCTGGTTTAATGCCTAAAAAAGTCAGAAACAAATGAAATAACCTCTCCTCCCACTCCAGCGCTTTTGTTTCCATTTTCTTTCTTTTTTCTCAGTCTTCTCTGCTCCCATGTTCAGCCTTCACACACACATTTCACAGCCTACCAGCACATAACCTTAGTTGTTCTTAATTCCCACCCTTTGCCCTGTTGCCTTTCTCCTCATCTTATTCTTTTCCCCTATTTTATCTTGCTTCCTGTTCCCTTTTTCCTCTCTCCTGCTCTTTTATACACCCCTTTTTCTTCCTTTTACTCATGTTCTACAATGCTTTTTAAATACAGCTATGAGGATCCAGAAACCATTACAAGGTCATCCATCAACTGCTCCTGCTCCCCCAGGTCACACACCACGTCCTACCAATGCTTAATTAAATTTCAGTCACTGAAAAGACAAACAGGCTTTTGTTTGGTTTTTTTCCTGTGGGTCTCCTTGTTTACTTTTTCTTCAGTCTCATTTTGAGTTGTTAAACATTTATAACTTAGGAACAAGTATCAATCTGTCCACGTCATTTCAAGGAAGCAAACAAAAATAGGGTTGATTGTTCTCTTGAGCTAAGGGATGGTAGGCAGAAGGGCTGCATATGAAATAGCAACTTCTCCGATGTTGTTGTGTGAAGACAGCAGTTGGGAGCCTCCAAACGTTTGCAGGCAGTGGGGAAACAGCATTTCTCAGATTTCCTTCTGCATGACCTGTTGATTCTCCAACCCCATTGCTGTTTTGATGGATGCAATTCCCTACAAACAAAGTGTACGTAACTGCTCACAGTAAGAGATGCTATGGGGATATACGCACCACCTAACCTTAAGCACTTAATATAAGGAAAAGCTCTTAGGTTTACAGCTCCTAGATTTACAGTTTACGAACAGACAGGACCTTACACATCAAATTACTCTAGCCTTTGGCCTAGCCGCCTAGCTGAATGCCCAAGTTAGGTTCTTCAGTTAGGTTGGCCAAAGAAGGAGCCTTCTTACAGAAGATTCTCCCATAAGCTTACTATTTCCACAGACCTAACAGACATCTGCAACATGGCAAGCTTCTAGCTGACCTCAGTGGGGTATGACACACTCAGACACCACAGTACTTAATCATATGTATGGTACGGTTAAAAAGCAAAATTACTTATATATGGAAAGATGGGAATATTCCCATTCTTTACTCTTCAGAATCAGGAAAGAGGAAGCTCTACTAGCCAACAAATGGAGCCCACAGATAGTAGTCCTTCTAGTTTGAAAGCAATCATATTATGGTAATACAGTGTCAGATTGCTGGTGCAGCTAATTAAATATCTCATGACTGCTATAGACAGAAGATTACCAGCTACAGAAAAATCTGAAAGCCCTTCATAATTCAGTAGCATCTCTACAATCTTTACATTTCAACTCTAGTTTAAATTGCCAAAATTTTCAGGTGGCAATCTAGGCTTTGAAATACCTGCTGTCCTTCCGCTTCCAGAGCTAGCTCTCTTAACAGAAACATTCACAGAGAAGTAGAAAGCAAAAAGTGCAGCAAAAGAATTCAGATTAACAAGAAACAAACTTTCCCTAGGAAAGCCTCACTTGGGAGATTCTTTTTTTTTTTTTTTTAACTAAATCTTCATGCTGTTGATGGTTTATGTTTAATAGACCTGATTATTAAGGTAAATAAGACCTTCCAGATCTCTTTAATAAACAGTATTTTTTATTCACCTGAATCTCTAAAGTAATATGGCTTGTAACTTTACCTTTTGGAATCTGTTTTTTATACACACTGAGAAGATTGATTTTAAGGCTAATAAAAGATTATATACTTCAGAAAGAGGTGAGCAGATAGTAGAAAATCCAGAATTAATTTCTATTAAGAAAACTTACCCAGAAGTAAGGGTATTTTTCAGAACTACAATTGCTACAATCTTGAAATAGATTTCTGGAATTTTTTTGCTCACATTAAGAACAACTTCTTGCTCATGAGAGTCAGGGTCTCCTTCCTTGTACAGGAGAACTTCAGCAGCTGAATGATGCAATATTTGCCATAGTCTTTAGTCTTTACATATTCCATATTTTCTTCCAGGAATTAAATCATATTAAGTGCCTTATATCATACACTTTATACAGACTGGTAAGTGTAACACATTTGTGACAATCATTGCAGGAATTTCAGTACCTTCATGAAAATAAAGAATGAGCCAAGCTTTCTCTGAACTGAAGACTGGTTTAACTTGATCTTTTCTTCCCCTTTTTAATCCTCAATCTGTTTCTTGTTTTAGAACTGGACTTGGGAGTTCCTGGCACAAGAACCATCTTTGTTCTAATTCATATAACAGACCAAGCTGTCGCTAGGTGTTATTTGAACAGCCACTGCTGTAATACCAAAGTAATTATTAATGGTAGTTTGTAATTGGCACATATGAAGAAGAGGTATTCCATGCCACACCTACACTCCATCTACTCTGATGTTCCACCTTTGATAGCAGTCAGTACCAGATACTTCACAGCATCTGCCTTAACCCACTGATTAACTCCTACTAATAGCCTCATTCCTCCTGTGAGCTAGAGCTCCATTTAAAATGCCCTTCATCTTATTAAAGTGAACAGAAACTGTTCAGATGTGTCTCAGATTCCATACCTCAAGCCACTGACTCACTTGAGCATTAAACATTTAATAATTTCTCCAGACTATGTTCGTGAATACACTGAGTGCACATCTACAGCTGTTTTCAGGGAGCTAGCCGACATCTCAGCTGTTCTAATAAGGGCTTTCCACCCACATGATGGAAGGACTGTCCTGCTTTTAGCAGGACTAGAGAAATTCCAGAGAGCAAAGCTCATGAGAACCAAGAAAGCTAAGTTTTTAGTTCATTTCCCTCAAAAGGTTCATGTAGTCCCATACACACAGAAGTGTTTTTGCCATACACATATACATTTTCCAAACCCCCCTTTGAAATGGAACTTGAAATCAATGCCCCTAAAGATATCCCCAAACGCCTCACGAATCAGTGACATATGTTCCTGTGGTGACATTACACTGCATTGACAATAGCTTTATCCATGAGGGTGAATGACTAAGTCATATATCAGCCCCCAACCTTGATGAGCTCAAGATAGTCAGGCCAGTCAAGACAGTCAGTTGATAAGCTGGGAACAGTGTTCACAGAAATAACACGTTCTTTATGGCTCACAATAGATTACCTCAGGGCCTTTGCGTTTAAAAAAGGCTGCTCTTCATTGCCACCAATTGTCTCCTTTTGTAAAAGGCCAAGCCCCAGTAATGAAACTTGAGGTTGATGCTCTCCAAAAGCATGAGATAAATTTTGGCTGTTGTGGTCTCACTGTCCCTCCCACTGTGCAATCTTCACCTCTCCAGTCCCCACGCTGTCATTTGCATCACAAGGCAGATGGACCAGTTCAGAGTGCTGATCCATCTAAAGACAGAAAAGTTGCTTTTTGGGGGGCTCTGTTCACTTTTGGCTGTTTAAAGTCACACAGATAACACTTCACCTTTTCACCTGAATTCCAATGGCAGCACTAGCATAAGGCCAGAAGCTTGTAGCAGCAGCCTTCGCTTAAGGCTGGCTTACGTTGTCACAAAACAACATTCTGATGCCTTCACCAGCACAAGAGGAGAGTTTGGCTCATTTTGAACTCAAAGAGGACACAATAACATCATTTTCTTATTAAAACATTTCAGTTGAATAAATTGTTAATGTGCACCTCATAAAAAAAACCCTGCTTCCCTAGATGTAGCTGTACCTCAGTGACTGGTTAAGATAAACTCCCTCTCATTGCATAGTACAGATTGTAAAGAGATTTCAGAACTTTCAGGTATATTGGAAATCAAGTTACAGCACACCATAGACATTCACTAGTCCTGTTGTTCAAGACCAAAAAAACCAAACCCACACCAAAATCAAACAGACAACCAAAAATCACACACATACTTGCTCAGAAGCCTTGCACAGGTTTCAGATCCCTGACAACTCATACCATGCCCATGACTTTGCTCAGAATAGTCCATCGATGGTAAACTGATTCCATTCCAACAGTACCACATAATTCCAGCTCCCTATCACATACAAACTGTAGACACTCAAGGGTACGATTATGTGAAAATTGCTCTAATATTCCTCTGACAACACTCCAGCTGAGAAGTCTTTCTGAGCAGTGAACAGCGGTTGCGAGGGATTTACATCTACTTCTTATATCGGAAATAGCCCCCAGTCCAAACCAGCGCTTCGAAAAGATGACATGTTAATGATTATCTGAGGTCCACCTTACATTTTCAGAGTTACTCTATGCAAGCTTGCAAAAAAACCCAAAATAAAACAAAAATAATAATCATGAGTTGTACTGTGAAACATTACACTTTAAAAATTGGAAGGCAAATAAGGAACTTGTAAAACTATCCTTGCAGACTCAGCCATGCAAATTTCAGTCCAGATCTTCAGAGAAAAAAAGTTTCACTGCACAAAAACCTTCCCTGCACTTTGCACTTTTGCTGAA
>WAAD01030591.1:12312-23954 GCA_013389945.1 Fregata magnificens
AAAAACAAAAAAACAAGGAAAAAAAAACCAGAAGGAAATATTGCACTTATCTAAACTACGTCAGTAACTTGGGAAACTACTACAGTATAAACTTGTTCCAAGAGTTGAGTAATATCCCTGAGAAAGCATACCTTTCTAATAGAAGAAGCAACTCAACAATGATACTGGCTGGAAGAAAATTAAAATACGGATCAGTTTTCCTACCACAGCATTACTCAATCTGGGTTTTAGAAAAAAATATTTCCTCCTGATATTGTATTTCTCACATGGTGTATATACCATTATCCAGGGATACAGGTAAGATACCAGTTAGCTAGAAGTCTATTTTGGTTGAAAACAAAGCTTATGCTCTCCAGACTGTATAAAAATCGGGTCATGAGCTTGCAAGCTCTGTTCCACTGCACTTCCATGAAAGGATCTTTGTCTCCTGGCACACACAAGCGTGGGGAGAGGCAGTGTCTCCATATGTAACTGCACTTGGTGCTAGTGGGCCACATGACGAGGATATGCTGCTGGGACCATATGTTGAAGTTCAAAATAGACTCTTCAGAGCAGAGACATGCCAGGCACCTGAGGTCAGAATCACAGCACTGCAAAACAAAACGTTAAAGTCTCTGACAGACCAAGATTTTTTTTTTTTTTTAAAGCCCGTGGTAAAACTTTCCATAACAGATTCCACGTTCATCACAGTTATTCATTACCAGGTAAATAACAATTGATTTCAATATCCCTGCACGCATACTGACTCAATAAACCATGTATCCCCTGATGAGCTACAGCTGTTTCCAAGATAAATACCACCCAACTTTAAAACTCCATTAGATCACATCTACTTCAGCATAACTACTGCAGTTTCTGTTTGGTGACACAAGTTAAGTCAATGGATGTCAGGAACTGCTTTGCTTATGTAGCTAAATGTGCGTGCTTTACTTTTTTCTATATTAGGTTTTATGGTCAATTTGAGTATCCATAGAAATATTTAGCACTTATACGACACTTCACATTTACAAACATTAACTAATTAAGAAATAAGAAGTGGGAGCTACCAGAGCAGAGCTAAGCCACACCAGACTTTTCTCCTGTGGGCTACATACCTATTGCTTGAAGAGTAACACACCTTTTCTCTTCCAGTCCAGTTTTCACCCTAAAATGCTTTAAGTGTCTCAGTCTCAGAAGGCAGACAGCACTCTTCTTGATACCTTCCACACCCACTCACACCTGGCAGCACCCCCCTTCTAGTCAGAAACAATCCCTTCTATCCCTGTCAGGGAATCATATAAGAGAAAAAAACCCTGAGTACCCCACACACACACCCCAAGCAAAACCTCAGATCTTACTCTTTTTGCAACATTATCAGCCATCTCCTTGTATGTTTATTTAACCCTCAGATTTCCTCAGATGCCATTCTAATCCCAAGATTCAAACAGCTCATCTTCCTTGGCATCTTGTGCCCAGCCTTCCAGTCCAGCACATGTTCTTGGGGTACCTCACCACTCAGCTGCTCCTACATTTTTTTAGAATTTTTTTTTGAAACCTCTTTTCTTCTTTATTCCATCCATCAGCACTAGCTACCCATACTTCTGCCTGCACACTCCACTTCCACTCTTTACCCTTCTTGAGCTTGAGAGCACTCATAGCATCGAATTGGGCATGGTTACATTTAGTGGCTCAGTATCCACAAAGGACAGGCTCCAGCCATTTGAAATCTCCATTTAAGCTCCCTGCTGAGCTTGCAGGCTTTCAGAGCCAAGGATGCACTGAAACTTAGATGGACACTGTGCCGCCAGTGATTGACTTATTTGTGTCAGTGCCTTGCACCAGGGGAATACTTCAGATGCACAATCTGCGATGATCTTGCACCAAGCTATGTGACATGACGCGCCAAGGCAGAGGATTAATGGTTCCCCTCCCCACCCTATGCACACAGATGTAAAAAGCTCACATAAGGTAGTTCCACAAGCTAAGTTATGCAGCTGCTGACTCAGGAACTCAATTGTGCAAGGAACCACTATCAACTAAAGAAATCCTTATTACCCTGGAGGTGACAACGCCTCTCACGTTCTGCATTATTTTTTCTAGACCAGGGAGCATCAGGTCAGGCACAGCACCAGACTGGCCCAGTGCTCCATGATGCATGGCTTGCTCATGCTGGATCACGGTGGCTGCAGCAGAACACTTTTGCTTCCCTGCTTCTTCTGTAACACTGGCATAAGCTCATTGCAACACATCCAGACAGGGCTATACTGAATGATAAGCTGGGTATGTTTTGAAGCACTTTCCTGTGTAGGGTTTCTTCAGAGGTAAACAGGACAGATTATTTTTCAACAAGAAGTTAGAGCACAGACCATCCTTGTGTAAGCTGTCCAAATCACCCTGGCAGTGAGCATGGTGGCACTTCCAGACAATGGAACACAGGTTCGTACCTGCTACTTAGCATAAGAAAAAATGCACCTCTTTCACCCACAGAAACATTCAGTTCTTACACTGCGTAAATTACACTGGTTCTTACACTATTTATGCATAAATAGAAGAGCACTATGCAAAGAGAGGACAAGTATCATTGCACTTATATTACTCATAGGAACACACAGACAAGGAAAAAAAAAGGTAGCTTGCACAAGATCACAGCATGGGACAAAGAAAACAGCAGCAACAGGGCTCAGGAAAGGAGAAAGCTTGGTTTAACACACTGTGGGTGTAACTGCTCGCAAAGATTTGAAGCCTGCAAAAACAAAGTCAAATAATATCTTAAATAACTCTCAAGTAGAAGAAAAGGATGAAATTAAGCATAGAAAATTGTAGTTTGAATGCCAAAGAGTATTTCTTTTGATGGATTTTTTTGTTAGTAATATGTGATGGAAGACATTCAAGACAACATGCTGGAAATACATTGAAAGGAGCAATGCTGAACTGGCCACTGAATTTGTTCTGCCTTGCCCCCTGCCCCCCCCCCCCCCCTTTTTTTTTTTAAAAGGCTTGCACATTTTTTTCCTTCTTCACTTTCAGCATCAGACAGATGCCAGAATAGCACTTGATATTAAGCAACAGCCTCACATTGGTACCTTTGGAAATGAGCTTCAAAGCCCTAATTAAGCCAATACATCTTTGGCAATGTCTATAACCCTTACATAGGCACAGCAGTGAGAATCGTGCAATCATGAAATCTAAGCAGGAAAACAGATGGTCTTAAATAAAATAAAAACTTTGCTTGCAATTTGTTTTGCAGCATTGTGTGAGGTCTCCAACTTGATAAAAAAACAGGGAGGAGCAACACTGAAGAGACCTTTGCCTTTGAACTCCTGTGTTTAACTTTGGTTCATAGACTAAAATGAAACAGCAAAGATACAAATTCAAAGGAGTCCAAGAACACATCAGCCTATGCCATAGAACTGGGATGCAATTTAGTATAACTGGGAAAGCTCTCACAGGACAGCAATGCACTGATTTTCATGAGTGCATTTCATTTTCAGCAAGATGCAAGCAGCAGCAGTTATGAGAAGGGAGCACCATGGGCCTCTGCAGGATGGCGCCACAGACTCAGCTTGAAGCACGGTAGCAAAGCTGGACCTGTCAGCAGTCATGTTGCTTGAGGTCAGGACTGAAGCAAACTTCTACAGTTTGTCTAAGGACCCCATGTTTGAACTGCCAAAGAATGCTTCAAATTCTAGACCCACTGAGCAAAACCATACCAAAACCATAAGGGATGCCAAGTGTAACAACTGAGGTTTTCAGCAGAGCCAAGCACACGGAGCCATGTATGTGCAGAGGGTTGCTTCATGGTGAGGTACATTTGGCAGCTTGGAACAGCACGGGGGTTATGGGGAGAAGGAAAATGTCAGAGAGAGCTCACAGGCATTGGTAAATTATCTACCCCATAACACAGCTTCCAAACAAATTTCATCAACACATCATTACTAAACTCCATTGATTTGGAAAAGAAAACGATTAATGCCAAAGCCAACATCTGTGACATCTTTAAATATGATACAGCAAACCACAGGAGTGTAACTTAATAGTTGAGCATTTTGAAACACTGTAAGTTTTATTCAAACACTACAGGAGAAGCCTTTCAAATCTGAGCAAAAGTCATCCAGCACACAGGCTGGTACTGTGATGTGCACCTGGGCTGCTGCTATAGGAGCTGTCACACTAACGTGAATAAACACATACCAACTCCGATCTCTCAGGAGGATGCATGCTGTAAAACCTGCTAGAAACAAGTGATGCATTCAATGCATGCAAGAATTGGAATCTGCACACCAAGTGCAAATGAGACCAACAGTTAATTGCATCAGTCTGTATAACAGTTGTTCTCCTCAATAACATGCAACTTCTGTCCACCCTTACCTTCCCCAGCTCAACCAACTCTCCCTGCCCAGTTAACGGTGAGGTATCTTAGTTGTGTCATCAGATATGAAGCTGATGGAATCTAATATCAACCACCAACTGGCTCTGTTAGGTGCTCTCAGCACTTCAGCTATGGCAGCATCCAAGCAACTGGCTCTGAACAAGTCCAATGCTGCTTCTCAGAGGACAAGGAGCTGTGCATTGCCTTCTTTCAGGCATCTACTGTCCATTTCTCTCCTTTTAAAAAATCTGGGAAACCATCTAAGTTATGTCAAATTTAACCACCTAGTTTCATAACCTGGATGGATGCTTTTCAAAAGCTAGAATAAAACCTAGGGAGCGCCACATGATCAGAACAGTGGTGATGCCAACAGCAAAGTTTAACTAGGTGAGGTGCATCCAAGCAAATCCAAATCTCACTTTAAACAGTGTGGGCATACCTGCAGAGAATTTTTAGAGCTCTGAAAACACTACTGGGACATCAAAGAAGGACACAAAATAACCAAACCTGATCTTCCACCTAGTGGGCCTGCTGAGGTGGGAGGAAGGGAGAGCAAGCTTGCATAATGTGCCATATAAGTCTGGTAACTGAAACCTAACACTAAAGTGCTCTCCCCAAGATGTCCAGAAATAACAAGCACTCCTTTGACATCTCTTGCAAGGAAGGAAGATAAATAAAAGGGATCCAGGGACAGATGTGAAATGTGTTTGCTCTGCACCTTTTCTCCTCACTTTTGGGAGTCATTCCTCTTCAAAAGCAAAAGAGGTGCAAGGGGAGCATGCCACAAGGCAGAGAGAAGTCCACCATTGAGATAACATACGGAAGTCTGTCTCCACAGTTAGTCATCGTAAATTTGTGGATAGCTTGAAGCCTTTGCATGAAACAGTTATTGCCACTGAGGAGGAGGAAGGAAGAAGGAATCCATGGCAGGGAAGAAAGATGGTATGCAGCTCCGTGGGTTACTTTTATTACTGCTCAAGAACAAAAGTACCAGAACCAGGCTTCTAGTTCTTGTATCAGAAACCACAACAACCAGACATAATGAGTCATAACACAGGATTACTAAAATCCTGGAGCAGCCTTTACTGTTCAGCACAACACGCCACAGGACTTGGACCTCAAATGATTAGAGAGCAGCTGCTGTGAGAGGTAGGAAGGTGCCCTGGCAGCTTTTTCAACCACCAAACAAGGACTGTAACCTTACCCCCGGAGAAGAACAATTGGATATTGCATGCTACCATGTGTATTTACCTTGGTGAGGGGCATTTCTTCACATGCTTCCTTCTTACTTTCAAATAAATACACTGTTGAGGGGGAAACTTAACTCACTACACAGCAGAAACTCACTCCAAAGCAAGACAGTCAAACTCGGCAGTCCCAAGCCAAGCTATATGCAAGCCTATGAGATGCAGTAGATAGTTTGCAATGGTCCCCTGGAAGTTACAAGGGATAGTTTATACCAATTTAGATCACCTCTAGATTCAGGATGACAAAACTCATCTCACATGTGGGCCCATCTCTACCAAATATTAAATAAAAGAAGAAATCTTATTTGTGGCCTCCAGCCAACAAGGACCCCCAGCTCCACACCAGATGCGGATTTGACAGGACACGGGTTCCAGCTTCTACCCTGGCAAGGGGCGATGCACAGAGGCCACCTGCAGCAAGCCGTAGCTAGCAAGCTGCCTGTTCTGTCATTCCTCCCACATTTGCTCCCACACCCTTCCTCAGTCCATACACACAAAAGCAGCAGGCTACCTTGTACTTAATGTGCAGGAGATGGGGGAATTTCATCTGTGGGTCTGTGACCAGCTCAGCTCTCCCACATCCTTTCACAGCAGCTTGTAAGGCAATCGATAGCAGCCCTAAAGAATTAGGGTGGATAAACTGGAGCTAGAGGTTTGAACAACAAGTGATAGAAATGGTTTCAAACAAAGGAAGCGAACTTAGAACGGAGAGTGATTACACATTCAGTGCTGAACCAAGTGCCTGTCACCCTAACATCCAGCTAGTCCACCTTCCGCTGGGGCTAGGAAACACCTCTCACTGCTAAGAAACTTCCACAGTCTTTCCACAGTCAAGACAAGGTGTCACTTCGATGTAGTCCTTGTTTTAAGGACTAGGTTAACACTAAGCTACGCATTGACCTTGTCCTTTTTGACCATGTAGTGCAAAGGTCACCAACTTGAATTATTTTTCAGTAGAAAGGTTCATAATGAAAACTTCCAAGTTCTGCCAAGAGTTTGCCAGTTCACCAATCTATACATTACTTGCATGTGTTCAGCAGATGCTTGGCCAGGTTTAGTTTGGGGTCTGCTTTCAGACCGATTCCTGCAGCATTCACCATGCATTACTGCTACAATTCATCAAGGGATAATGTTTGCTTTCTTATTGACTTTATGCAGGGCTTTTTCTGCTTACAAATTATCTATTAATATCCTTAGTTCTTCTCTGAATACTATCTATTAGTCTCTGCCCATTTAGTGGCTCATAAGTGTTCACAAGTAGATAAAAAACCAGAATATTAAGTAGTATTAAAAAAGTACAAGTGTTTTGTTCCTGTAGTCAGAGCACGTTGCCTCTTGAAAGACATTTTAAGTTCCCCTTGCACAAATGTGATACTCAAACACATCATCAGTAACTTTAAAGCAAGGCTGGGGTACCTTTTCCTGCTCAGCATTCATTTCAAACATGATGGTTTTGGAATGCCAGGACGCAAGTAAATTCTCATAGTTTCAGGGGGATTCTCATATTATAACCCTATAGAGGGGGTATATGTTATGTTGAATTTAACCCATGAGCTGCAAGTTTTTCCACCTCTACCTTAGGGATTAGGAAAACTAGATAGGCCAGGAAATAATTATTATATATTTCTGTCAACCTGTACACTTTAGCTGATCTCAGAAGACAAGTTACACAAAATTCATCCAGTCTCCAATTAAAATACATATACAAACACACACCAGCTATTCTAACCATAGAGACCTCAGCTTTAGACAGACTGTTCCTTTTACACTGATCACAGATTACATCATCTTTGATATCTCACTATAGGCTTGAATCCAAGCTAAAGAAAGCTTTTTGACATCTTCCTAAAGGGTCAGGAGACTGATGTTGGGAGTCAGAGCAAGCTTGCAAGACCGTTTCCACGAAAAAAGCAAGTAATTTTATGAAGCAACTTTTAAGCTAAATGGAACTGGTAAAATATCAATTTTATTTCTATCTCACTACCCCTTCTGTTCTCCCACTTAAAACAAAACTACTACTGACCCCAGTTCATCAGCACAGGAATACACTCTTGACCTGATCCTGGGCAGTGAGCACAAGTATAGCACTGTGTAAACTATACAGTAAGGTATGGGATCTTAGACAAAGGATGACAGAATTTGCACAGAATTTAAGTTAAAAGTCCTCTTTGCTCATGTTTTCTTCATTCTCAACCTTGTGACCTCAGGACACAGCACTTTTTTTTTTTTTTTAAAGGTAAAAAAAACCCCTGCAGCTGTTTCATCTCTGACATTTACATAGAGCTGTCATTCGTAGATAAACTACACCTGCACATACCAGGTCCAAAAACCGTTGCTTAGAATTCACTAAGTAGGCATTTCAACAGTGTAATAGTGTTGAAATAGTATGAAACTCATGGCTTTCTATGGCAGGGAGATGGAAACACCAGAACACCAAAGCAGATGGGTTCAGCTGCAGGTATTGTTTTTATTTTGCCAGAGAGACCTCACCACAAACACACTGAAAATAAGTTTTGCTTTTCAAGTGTGTCCTAGTGATGGTAATACAAAAATAATTTAGGACCAACTATGTAATTATGTGCATTTATTTCAACCTTCCATTACTGGAGATAACAAGATGAATAGTGAAATGTGAACTTTAACAATCCTGTAATTACAGTCACTGAACCATATGTTATTGAAAGAATTGTGCAAAACCCAGATGCAAAAGAATCAACAGGGTATGTAAATAGAAATGAAACTGTAAAATAATCAAGAGATGAAGAAGCAATGTGCAGCACTAAATAGCTTCTCGGCATCTCTTGCTACGATGTTTAACAAATACTCTGGGGGTTTTTCCCTCAGTTTGTCACCCTTTCCACTACCATAAATTGTTCAGAGGGTATTGTTGTAAGTGGCCCCGTAGAAAATATCCTGATAGCTGCTGGCAAAAATTGCCTGTAAGCAGAATTACAGGAATACTGTGGGATCTTCTGAGGACTTGGTTTACACAGATGAGAAAAACTTAAAGAAGTTATTAGAGCTGACAAGAATTAGCACCAGTTCTTATCAGAATGCAGGAACCAGGCTGAGCCCATGAGAAGCAGCTGTTGCCTAACTTCCAGCAGCTGAGCTGTAGCACTCACATGAGCTCAGAAGTCAGCCCACCCCTGGGGTAGACTGGCTCTAGGAGCCAAACTACAGACACCAAAGGCAGAAGACTATTGTTCAGAGGTAAGTTATCTGGCATTGAAGTTTCCATTCATACACAGCACAGCCACCTATTTTACAAAGATTAACTCATAACTCATTTTCTTTATGACGAGTAGAGGTGAGGAGGAAAGGGCAGGTTGTTCTTCTCTTCTCCCCCAGAACAGCTATTTTGTGACATATGAATATCCGTATTTCAAGCAGTCTGAAGCTATTTTTGACCACAGAAGAAGAAACGTTCAACCTGGATTTTAACACTCCTAACACATCTTAGCCTCTTGTGAGTAGCTTCTACCCCATTTAGAGTATTACTTGACTTCTGGTTTTGATGGCACAGAGGTGAATGAACTCTTTAATCCCAAGTGTGTCTCTCCCTTCTTCATATATGCTTACCTCAAGGAAGGAAAGCAAGAAACTGAGCTAACATCTAACAGTGCAGCAAGAACCCTGTCCTAGCATTCAAAATGCAAACTCATTCCAGTATTCAGCCATTTAGTCAAGTTACAGCAGATCAGCAAAGGCAAACAGTCACTTGGGGTGTGGGATAGGCAAAGTTAGAAATACATCCTAGCCTTCCCACTCCAGGAAGCAAGAACAGAATGCCATCCTTTGTAAATGTTTGGGAGGAGAGTTAGGGGGAAAAAAAAAAAAATCCATACTAGCCTAGACAGTAGTCAGTACCAGCAGCCCAGCATTAATTCCAGAGCCTACTCTGCAGGTTAGCCATCACAGCTTGCAGTGCCTGCAGTACCTAGGAAAGCCCTCTTTTCCTCAGCTCTCCACACCTGGAGTGCTCTGCCTGTAGCAGCTCATGATATCAGGCTACCATACAACACCCATTTTCTTATCTTTGCCCTCTGAGGAGAACAGCATTTTATTCCATCATCCCCCTCCTAATCTTACAACTGGCCAGGCTTAGCTTAATAGTCTTTTTATCATTCATAGGCCTTTTTGCTAGGACCATCCTTAATCAAGGTTTTAGTTCAATACTATATCCTAAAGGTGAAACAACTAGGCAGCCCAACCTCAGATCTTCCAGATCTCAGAAGCCACTATGCTATTCGTCACCACCATCATTTCTCCTTTTGTAAAAGACAGAAAAATCCAAAGTGCCTTCTCTCCTTAAGTTTCCTGCCTTAAATAACTAAGCCTTCTTACTACTCACCAATAACCTACATGTCTTTCCAGCTTCACAATCCATACCTTCTTCCTGCTAAACAGGTTCATGGTTTTCCTATCTGCCCAGGCTGCCCTCTTCTACAGCATCCAGACTCAGCTGGCCACTGAGTCCCAGCTGGAGGAAATAATGAAGCTGCTCCTTAGCCTTTAACAGGCTGCAGCTGTGATGTTTTCCACCCAGATACTGAACAACTTCAAGGCATTTGCTGAGTGGGGCCAGAAAGTTTATATAAATGAAGTACATTAAAAGTTATATCTGCTGCATTTTACATCATTATTGCTTGATGGGTTTTGCTGGGATATATCACTTATTTTCTTGCAGGCAGTCACACAGTTCTACACATGATGGATCATTACAGCGTACCATCGAGACTCTTTCAGAGTGAGCAGAGAACAGCACTGAGGACTTTTTTGCAATTTCTTATCCCAACTGCCACTGAAGGAGTAATCTTGACTCCACAAGAGTTGACAGAGACTAAGTTCCTTCCACCTCCCGCTAAAAGGTTTGAACATGTCTGTTTGATTAGAAATACCATTAATGCTGGCAGAAGAGAAACTCAGACCTGAGTAATTAAATTGAAAAGAACATAGACAGCCCAACTCCAACCCCTCTCCCCAGGTAGTTTGAAGTATACAATATTATACTCTGCTTGTAAACAGAGGGCAAACTCTGAACTCCTTAGACCTTTTTTCCCATATTCAGTGAAACTAAAGGATAAATGCAAACTCTCTGTGTAAGACTAAAAGATCAGAAATATAACTTCACTGCAACAGTCTGGATAAATGCAAACTCTCTGTGTAAGACTAAAAGATCAGAAATATAACTTCACTGCAACAGTCTGACTCTAAAATGTTATCTATAAATAGTAACTAATTCACAGACCTGCCTCTGCCTTTAATCCTGAAGCAGACACAGTATTGGTTACCTCTTTTATATACTTTAATACATACTTTATCTAGAGTCAGTGCAGTAAGATACCATTTCTGGTATTTTCTTTCCCCAAACACAGGAAGGGAGTTGATTTTCCACAACATCAAAGAGCCCAGAGCTGACCCTTTGTTATTTAGAGACTGAAAGTAGACGCATTAAGTGAACAGCATGGGAAGAGGCTCTCTCCTGCATTGCCCTTCCTAACCCTTCTCCCACCTGCTTAAGCCTGCAATTTTTACTTCCCCAGGAACAAAACTAACACAGAAGCAATAATCCCTTCTCAGACTTCTTCAGACAAGGTTGAGAAGCATCCCACTTCCTGGTGTCCCCATATTATTTTACATGGAGGTAGCATCAATAGTCCCTCTGGTAGAGACTTGCTTCCCTTCTGCGCAATTTATTCAGCAGTAAAGTAAGATGCAAACAATTCCAGAGCTTAAACTAGGAAATGTGAAGTTATCATCAAATGAACCCTAAAGCAGGTCAATAGAGTAGTCAGAGGAAGAAGATGAGGAAAGATCAAACAACCATTATGTACATTAAGAAGCCAAGGTATTTCTAGTGGATTTCTTTAGTCATTATCAAGTTCCAAGGAGAATTTCCAAGTCCTCAAAAATTTAAGACGGTACCAAAAAAATGCATATGTTTCCTGACATCTTTTATGCTTCTGTTTTGATCACAATAGCAGCAGACCCCTTGTATAAATTGTACTGTTAATAATTCTAGTAGCAAATATGATTTAGTACTT